>PVHX01021398.1:0-29867 GCA_004024805.1 Geosciurus inauris
CAGGGTCTGGAATTGGCCCTTTTATTTCCATACAGTCAGGGTAGGTTTTGCTGCCAATGGAGCTTTTTTTTTTGTCTTAGGTTTCCAGCTTTTCAGGTCCTGGGATTGCTGGGAAGGAAATCTCAGCCCTGAGTGAGGCTTTGGAGCCTCTGGGGCCCATCCCAGTACCCTGGGTCCCCACTTCCCTTGGGCTGCATCCCCTGCCCAGGGAGCTAGTGCCCACCCCCGTGCCACCCTGTCCTCACCAGCACTTCCCACCAGGCCATCCTGGGACTGGGCGTAAAGGGCCATGGAGCTGCCACTCAGTCCCTCAGCCCTAGACACGCAGCTGAATCAGGGTAACGAAGACAGGGTCCGCATTGGGTCACCAGCATGCAGGGTGATCTGGGGCTGTAATCTGTCCTGGGAGTGCCTCGGCTGAGAGGCTCAAGGGGAAAGGGCCTGGGGTCCTGGCACAGATGGCACTGTACAGCCTGACCTGGAGAAGACATGCACACATGGCCCCATCCACATCCGTCTTAAGCTCTCGCCCTGGGCACTCATTTCTCCTGAAGTGAGAATCCCTGGTCTATGGGAAAACCTCATAAAAAAAACAGCCTTCCTGAAAAGCACACAGGTTTCTATTTATCATTTGTGGGAAGGAATTTCACACAGATTCAGCGCATCCGTGAGAAAGAGGAAGAGCCGGATACCTGGTGGCCCAGGTGCCTCCTGTTCCCAGTAGACTTATCTGCTGGCCACTTGAAGACTGTCTGTAGAGCTGGTGTCCAAGGTCAGCGAGCTGGGGGCACAGGGTGCCAGCCATGCCCCTCGGCTGGCAGGTGGCAGGCCCTGACCCCCTGGCACCCGGACATCCACCAGGAAGGCCAGAGGTGAAATCAGGCCGGGCGCCATGAGCACACCCACTCCCTCCCACGGGCAGGGGGAGAGGAATGAAAGGGGCGACGAGGGTCCTGCTTCTGGGACGGCCAGGCCAGGATGGGGCTCGAGTTTCCAGCCACTAGTTCTGCTGGGCCATCCTGCCGGCACGTCCTGTGGAGGACGGAGACGCCTGAGAAGACGCTTCAGTCCATGGCGAGTGCCATTCCCAAGCCCGCAGGGACAAGGGAGATTCGAAACTTTTGACCCCTTGGCTGGGTCAGTCTGTCTGTCCAGACAGTGGCGGGAGGAGGGGCAGCTCAAGGCCCGAGCAGTGACCAAGGCCTAGGCATGCTTGAGCAGACCCACGAGGCTGGCCACCGACTGTCCACTGGGGCCTCCAGGTGCGTCTGATCGGTGGGGACCTGGGGAGCAGTGGGGGCCTTGGGGAGCGGACGAGGCCTCAGGGAGTGGACGAGGCCTGGGGGAGCAGTGAGGACCTGGGGAGCAGGGGGGCCTGGGGAGCAGCCGGGGCCTCGGGGAGTGGACGGGGCCTGGCAGCTTCTCCTGCTCAGCCCTCAGCAGGAGCCGGCCCCAGACACCTAGATTCTGGCTTCCGGGCTCCCGATTGTGAGCCGTGTGTCCTGCTGCTGGGCACCGTCCAGTGTGTGGGGCTGGGCCAGGGTGGCCCTCGCAAACCAGCCCAGGCCCTGTTGTTGGAGACACGTGTCTTATTCTCCTCCTTTTAGGCAAGCCCTCCCACGTCCACACAGCGGGTGCACGATGTTGAAGCCCAGCTGTGACCACAAAGCCCTGCCAGTCCCTGCACCTCTCCTGCTTCCTGGGATCCAGCTTCCCTCCAACCCCCTCAAAGGGCCAAACTTCGTGTGCAAGGTCCCTGAGCCCACGGCAGCCGAGGGGACGCAAGGGCCCACGAGTGACAGGGCTCGTGCACAACTGGAAGCATCAGGTGTGACAGCCTCCTCCCTGGCTCCACCCTGCAGGTCCCCTTCCCAGTGAGACGGAGGGAGAGGCAGCACTGATTCATCTGTGGCCCGCGGTGCCTTCTCCCCAGTCGCGGCCTCCTCCGGCCATCTGCATCCATCCACGAGCCACTGTCTGGTGTACCCCGAGTGGACAGAGAGGAGCACAGGGGGGCTCCAGGTGCATCTCTGAGTGCTCAGCAGAGGCTCCCTGCTCCTGGACACGCCCTGGGGTGCTCTACTCCCCCCACCTCCTGCTCCCACTGAGAAAGCCCATGTGACGCGCCAGCCCCAGGCAGAGCACACACCACACTCAGCCTTGGTCATCACCCCCGAGGCGGGCACTGCGTTACTCCATTTTAGAAATGAGACCCTCTCATCTTGCTCAATACAGTTCTTCAGGCAGGGGCAGCATCTGACATGTGCTGGATGCAGCTCAGGGAGCAGCTTGCCTGACACAGGGGGCCCTGGGCTCCGTCCTCAGCAGGAAGGAAGGGAGGGAGAGAGGGAGGGAGGAAGGAGGGAGGGGTGGAGGGAAGAAAAATGGAAGGAAGGGAGGGAGGGAGGGAAGAAGGAAGAGAAATCTGGCGTTCACCTTGGCTCTCCACGCTGCGGCTCCTCCAGGCTGCACTGTGGCAAGCTGTCCCCAGTGGCACAGAAGGAGCTTCCACAAGTCTGCAGAGCCCATCTGCAATCTCAGGACCAGTCACAGGAAGCAGCCGCACTCCCTGCTTCAGGAAGCAGGAGTCTGGGTGAGCACAGAGGCCTCCCTCCAACAATCCCGCTAGCTCTTTGCCTGGCCAGGTCATCTCTGCAGTGCATTGTGAGGGCGTCCATGGCCAGGCAAACACGTGAGCCCTAAACCCGTCCCAGGCTCCACCCCTCTGCTGGGCTCCTGCATGGGTGGACCTGAGGCTCTTGCCCTTGTCCCGGCTTGAAGACTGGCTCTGTGTGCCCCAGGTCTCTTGGGGTGGGCCAGCACCTCTCATCAGTCCCACTGAGCAGAGGTGACCTGCATCATGGGCCAAAGTCAGGGCCCCACGCCCAGAACCCTGAGGTCACCAAGCCTTCTGGAGCCTGCCCAGGGGCTTTGGTGCAGGAAGGAGGGATCCAAAGAGGAATCAACCTCCCGGAGGCTGGCTCCATCAGGGGCAGAGCTGAGCCCAACAGCCAAAGAAAGGCCCGTCCTTGTAAAGGGCTCAGGGGTGGCATCCCATTGGGAGGCTCTGGGGCAGCCCTGCAGGGTGGGAGGGCTTGAATGTGTGCTTGTGCCTGAGGGGTGGAAGGAACACTCTGGGGTGTGGACATGAGCAAAAGCAGGGGCACTGGCTTGAAGGGCTGGGCAAGGCTCAGCCTTGATGGGGGCTGAGTAGGCACACCCCTGCCGTGGGGTCGTGGGGAATGAAACAATAGGCAGGGTCCTGAACACACCCCACCTCTTCCCTAAGGAGACCCCAGGTGCAAGTGCCCGCCACACCCCACCGGAGGGCCAAATTTCACTCAGGAAGGTCCTGACTTCCTCAAGGGTCAGTGGTCACTGGGGTGCTTGAGGCGGTCACAGCAGAAACCCAGGCAGGTCTGTGGCTATTAGAGGAGTGTCGGGGCAGCAAAGGCGTGGGAGGGGACAGCGCCTGCTTAGCGGGAGCGGAGCTGGCGGCCAGGCCTTCTGTGCCCTTCTTGCTGGTTGACGGATGCAAGTAGGACTCGTTATTTCCCTGGTTGCCTCTTCAGTGATGGATTTGCCGGCTGCCCACACAGCACCAGGTGGCACACGGCAGGTCACCTCTAAGTTCAACAAGAGTCAGAAGCTGCATGTGCCGATGGTGCCCTGGAAACTGCCTGGCCCTCAGTGGCAGGACTGAGTCGAGGAGGCTCGAGACTCCAGGAAGCGGCTCTGGCTCCTCTTTCTGGGCTGACCTGTGTGCAGGAGGAAAGGAGGTGGCCCTGGAGGCCAGGCTGATGTCCACGTGGGCTCCAGCAGGTGGAGGGCATGGGCTACTGTCTTCTAGGACATGCACACTGTGCATGGGCTGTCGTCCAGCAGGCACGTGGCTCCTGGAGCGGCCGCCTGGGCCCAGGCTGCTGCCTCCTGCACGGCTGCCCCCTCCTCTGCGCTGCCGCTCAAGCTCGCAGATGCGTTTTTGAGAGATGGGTCCTCATGCACTTTCGGCTCTGGGGTGGGGCTCTGACCTCCCCCAACATTTCCAACGTGGGAACCCCAAGGTGGGAAAAGGAAAAGGCAGCCAGCAGCAGCCGGCAGGAGAAGGATGGCCTGCAGGACCTCCCTGTTGTGTGGCGGCTGGCGGCACACATCCTGCAGCATGAAGCCTCATGAATGGCACTCTGTCATCCTGCTTGGGATCTGGGACGTCCCCTGAGCTGCAGCACACAGATGCCATGGATGGAGGCATCCAACTGGGTCCCAAAGCAAACCCTGAGGCATTTCTGTGTCCTCTGTGGCTGGCTGCTGAAGCTCTGCCAGGTCTCTGGGCTCTCTGTGGCTGAAGCTCCTGCCACCCCCTCATCACTGCCTCGAGGGTCCCCCTGACCTCCAAGTCCTAACACAGTGTTCTGTTCCATGCAAGGAGCTGGAGGGGACCCTAGTGCTCCCAACACTGGCCTCTAGGCTCTGAATTGGTGGGGACTTCTCTGAGTCTCTGGCATGTGCTGGGCCAGGGGAGCTGAGATGGAGCCCCTCTGGGGACGTCTGTGCTGCGTGGCATCCCAAGTCCTGAAGTGCAGCAGCGCCCCCAGCCCAGCAGGCCCTGGTGCGGCCCCAGGCCCAGCAGAGCCCCGCTCTCCCACTCTGCCCACCACACCCCCGTGACTCAGAGCTTGCTCTGGTTCCCAGGCTACTCCTGCGTTCCTTATTGTATGGCATTTGTGTCCTGGGCCTTCACAGAGGCTGCTGTGCCATGCAATCAGGAGGACAGACCCCACTCCTCCTCGCCCTGCCTCCGATGGTCCTCAGGACCCCTTGTCAGCAGAACCAGCTGGAAGCCAGGGGACGTGACTGGCTGCCTGCCTGTCACAGGGAGCAGGACAGGAGGATGGTGGGAATCTTCCTGAAGCAGACAGATAGCGGAGCACCTGCTCCCACTCTGGCTGGCATCCATCCGCCATTCTGCATCTCTTTCCTGCTTATCATCCAAATATTTTTCAAAGCTCTGCTGATCGCAAGTGACAGAAACTTACCCGAGCAGGAAAACAAACATTGGTTTTGCTGGACTTAAAAACCCCAGCTAGATTCAGCTGGGCTGGGGACAGGGACACATCAGCAGGGTCCATCTGGACCACATCTGCACCCAGCCCACTTGCCTCTGCTGGGCGCCACTTGCAGGGTGGGCAGACCCAGCTCAGGCCTCTGAGCCACATGGACGTCAACCTCAGGGAGAGGCCTCTTGCTCTCGTCCCAGCCAGTGCCAGGGCAGGGCTTTCTGGCCTCTGGACCACTTCTAACATGCACTGGTGGCCATGGCCAGCAACTGCACAACCCAGCAAATCCACGGGCACAGTGTGAGGAGGCGGTGCTAGCAGAGAAAGCGGACCCCAGGGTAGGCACAGGAGCCCCCTGTGGCACATGGTGCCCCCACCCGACCTGAAGAGCAGGCTGTGGTAGGCTCACCCAGCTGCCACCTCATCAGACCCCTGGGTCGGCCTCCTTCCCACCTCCCCCGGCCCCCTGCTCTGGTCTCTGTCCTGGGCTTGCCCCACGCGCAGCCTGGAGGTGGCTCCCCAAGCTGTCCACAGAGGCTTGTTCACCCCCGTGACCCTGAGGAAGATGCAGGAGTGTGGCTTTTCTTACCTCCTGGGGGCTGAGGGCTGGGGAGGCCGAGAGTGACGGGAACTCTGCCAGGAGCACCAGTCTTCACCACTGGTAGGTACTGTGCTGAGTGGGCACCAGACTCCACGGGTCCTCACAGCAGCCCAATCAGGTCGTGATCCACCAATGTCACAAGGAGGAAACGGGGCTCAGAGAAGGTCAGGAGCTTGTCCAAGGTCACCCAGCTCATTGGCGATGGAACCAGGACTCTGACCCCAGAAAAAATCACAGGTTTGTGCTTCCCACAGTCCTCCTCTTTAGCCTGCGTGTGCTGGCCCCGCTGGTGCCCCAGGATGGCTCTGTCTCACGCTGCACCAGCTGCATTGATAGGTCATATGGTCACTTAGTGAAAGCCACAAGCTCCACCAGGTGCCATCCATGACCACCACAGTCTCCACAGGTCTCCTGGGGACCAGGGGACCCTGGGGAGTTGCCTTCATCCTCAGGACAGCGCAAAGCCCCTGTTGGGCTTTACAAAGAAGGTGGCCAGTGCTGGCACAGGGTCCAAGGATAGGCTTAGCCAGTCATCACCCGAGCGGGTGGCATCTTGGGCAAGACACTCAGGTCGGCCAGCCACTGGGCTGGCTGCCTCAGCCTTGGAGAGGACCCAGTGTTGCTCTCAGCACCTCCTTCCTGGAGTTCCCTCTCTGGCACGCAGGGGTCCTGACCAGCAAGCTGGGCTCTGCTGCTCCTTACTAGGCTGCCACACCCGCCATGTCCAAGTCCCCTCTTTCGTGTCCGATTTTCCCATCAGAGTCCCAGCAACAGCGAGGCCCTGGTTTTAATTTCCGAAACCCTGTTGAACAAACTGATTTCTCTGTCGGGGCTGGTGACCTGGGAAGCTCCCTTAGCTGGAGGCTGCAGGGGTGCCAGATGGAATTCACCCTGCAGCAAGTGACCAGGGCCTTGCCATGTGGCACTCGGGGCTTGTACGAGGATAGGAACTTTGCAGAGCGGGCTGGACGAGGGCACTGGAAGGGGAGGCGTGGCCCCAGCAGCTCGTGGGCACCAGGACACAACGCTGAGAGAGGAGTGGAGCCACTGCCCCTCACTCCCAGGTGCAGCAAGGACGAGGGCTCCACAAGGTGCCCCAGAGTCCTTGCCGGGGGCCGACCCGCCTGGCTGTCTCCCGGAGCCGCCCTCCACCTGCTCTGCCAGCCCGTTCCCCGGGGAGAGACACCAGGCTGCAGCAGGGCACCCAGCACCCAGAGCAGTAGCAAGGACCAGAGCTGGCGCTGGCCAGAGGAATGACCCAGCAGGGGGTGATGCCTTAGGGCAGCAGGGAGAACGGGTGCTCCAAAGACCCTCTGCTCCTGGGCACCCGAGCTCCTGAGTGGCTCCCTCCTCTTTCCTCTGCCACTGCAGCTCCCCGCTCCCTGCTCCCGCGCCCCCGCCCTGCCCAGAGCTACGGGCAGTCCTGCCATCTCAGGATTCTGGCACCGCACCCATGCCCCGTCAGCCCACAGTGGCCTTTCTTGCCCTTCCTGAGCCGTCCTGGAAAGCCCAGCTCAATTCCCCCTTCTTCCCTAGGCGCTCTGCACCTGCTCCACCCCAAGCATGCAATTCTCTGCATTGTGGTCCTAGGACACCTAGGATGGCCTCCTGCACCTGGAGCACCTGAGACTCTACCTGGGCGCTTGGCACACCTGTGGTCTCTCTGGGCTGTGAATTGCTGGGAAAGCAGATCTGTGCCTTTTATCCTCCTCAACTGCCTCTGGCACTGCTCAGCAAACAGCAGGCACTCAATGCATATCAATGAAAGTAAACAGTGGGCCCTCAACAAGTAGTGATGCTGACAACTGAAATTGATTTTTACTCTGCGCCAGGCACAGTACACAGGGGTTCTCAGCTCTGGCTGCAGCTTGGACCCCTGGGGAGGGTGATTTCTTGAACATTGGGTGCCTGGATCCTGCCTCAGATGAAGAGCATCAGGACTTCTAAGAGCTCTCAATGTGAACCTAATTCACCGCAGTGCTGGGGGCTATTAAAAAGCACGAGCCCGATTCCCCTACCTTCAAGACACGAATATGACTAAGAGGATTGTTTTCCCAAGAAAGGACAAGAGTGGTTCTCAAAGTAGGGTTCCTGGAATAGCCGCAAAGCCTCCCCTGAGAACTTGCTAGAGACAGACTCTGGAGCCCACCTGACACCTGCTGAGTCAGAAACTCCAGGGTGAGACTTCGTGGTGTCTGAACACACACAAAGGACCCGAGGGGTGCTGGCAGGGAGAGCATTGCTCTCAGCCTTGTCTCAAAGCCCTGCTCACAGCAACACGAGGTGTGGTCCTGTCCAGGCATCTGACCCCCTCTAGACTACCTGATTCAGAACCTTGGAGCCGGAAGGCAGGACTCGATCTATAAACAGCTCCCCAGCCAGTGAGGTGGTGCAGTCCTGTAATCTCAGCGACTCCGTGGGAAGCTGAGGCAGGAGAATTCAAGTTCAGGGCCAGCCTGAGCAACTTATGAGACTCTGCTTCAAAATAAAAAATAAAAAGGGCTGAGGTATAGCTCAGTGTTACAGTGCCCCTGGGCTCTCTTGTTGGTGCTGCAAAATAGATAGATGATAGATAGATAGAGCTAGCGAGCTAGCCCCAGGTTAGTCTTAAGCTACGCAGTCGATTGCAGGGACCCTGTAGGCCAGCTCAGGCATGCCACACACCCAGCCTCTCCCTTAGAAGTGGGGTCCTTGGAGAGTCTGGGTCTGGCTCGCCTTTTGTGTTCCACCCATGAAAAAACCCGGGCCTGAAGGGAAACAGGGACCATCCTGCTGAGGTCAGTAGGCCTCGACTGGGGCTTCCTGTTGTTGCTCTTGATGGTGGATGAGCCCAGTTGCCGCTTCGGACGCCCCAGCGGAAATGCCTCAGCTGCCAGAAAGCACCTGCTCTGCATAGCTGCCTGCAGCACCGGGCTGATGGGGTCTTAGAACTCCACATTAGGGGGCGGGCAGAATGTCCCTGTAGGGAGGCCCAGCCACCCTAGATTCAGGGAAGAAGAGTTGTGCCACCAAAACTCCTGTAAGCACCACCAGATACAGTGCACCTCAAGTCCGATCCACTTCCTACCACCTGGGGACCCTAAAGATGACCAAAGTCACATAAATAACCCCATCACAAGTTGGAAAAGCCCATGAAAGATCAGACAGCCATGGCCTCCAAACCAAGGACCCTCAGGGACACCAAAGGGCCAGTGGGAAGAGGGGACCAGGGTGGCTACTGAATTTTGGTTGGATGACCTTGGGCAAATGAAGTCTATTTTCTAACGCCCACTTCCCTGACCTGTGAAGTGGAGGCTACACTGTCTGTGTGGCCAAACCTGTGGGGTTATTGCAGGGATACAGTGACGTGCTGTTCCAGGCACGTGGTGGCGGCTGGATGCACTCAGACCTAGCTCAACCTCTAGGGATGAAGTCAGAGGCCATTCCCAGAGAAAACACAGCCACAGAAAGGGTAGGGGGCAGCGATGGCCACACCATGTGCCGTTCCCTGACACGGCTGCAGAGTGCTCCAGGGCTCCAGGTGCTGGCGGTGGTCGCGGTCCCCTCAGTGGAGCCCCGTTCCAGAACAACTGATTCTCTTCATTTGCTTCTTGTATCCAAATAGTCATTTCCTTCTTGTATCCAAATGGATCAGTGCAGGCAACAAGGTTTTCTTTAATATTTTCCACAATTTGGTGAGGTTACACTATAGAAAAGAAATGGTCTAACTGCTGGGAACATTTGGAAACTTTGTAGCTGTGATTTGTTTTGTTATATTAGTAATGGTCATGGTGATAAAAAACAATCATCATCACTACAACCATCATCACCACCATCACCATAATCACCTTTACCATAATCACCAACATCACCATCACCACCATCACCATCAACACCATTATCACCATCATCATCACCATTATCACCATCATCAACACCATCACCATCACCAACATCACCATCACCACCATCCTCACCATCACCACCATCATCACTATCACCGCCATCACCACCATCACTGGGGTAAATGTCACTTGGTTCTGTAGCTGCCCGAGATGGGTCAGCAGTCAGACACTTCTGGGAGGAGCTTCATAGGAGTTGCCTTCCTTTGGCTCCTCTTTGCACAGTTAGAGGTGATGAGGAGCCCAGAATTTTCTGCACCAGCTGCAGTGTCACCTCTGTCCTTAGGTGTGCCTGAGCCTGACCTCACCAGGCAATCACAGCTGTTTTCATTGTGTGAGGCACTTCCAGCCTCCACCCGAGGCCACTTTCAACCAAGGGTGGATTCCCATGAACTCTGCTCTCCATGACCAGCTGGTTCCGATTAGAGATGAACCAATAAAACCTGAGTGACGCGCTCACAGCGTGTCCCCATGCAGCGCTTTTCCATGTGTTTTGATTTATTGGTTGACCAGTAACACCCAGCCCTTCAACAAGGTGGATTCCGTACCTCACAGGCTTTGTTTATTTTGGTAAATGCAGCCTTTCAGAGATTCAAAAAGGGCAGAATAGGCTTGGTAAGGTGTGTGTGAGAGTTTGCCTGGTGTGTGCTTGTGAGAGCATGTGTGCCTGGGGTGTGGGGTTGCAGGCTGTGAGGACATGTGTGAGGACATGTGTGGATCAGTAAGTGGGGTGTGAGTGTGGATGTGAGCACGGTGAAGGTGTGCAGGTGTGCGATGCCCTGGGCAGGGGCTGGCTGTCCTGCACAGGCTGCTCACATTTCCGCAGGCGCTCCTGTGGGCGCTCCTGTGGGCACAGTGGCCTGTGCGTGAAGGAATGGCGCCCACAGCGCCTCCTGAGCAGCAGCTCCCCTGCTCTCCGCAGCCCCCTGAAGGTGGCAGGGACTCAGCAGTCCCCAGGCCCCTTGCTACATGGACTTGTTGACCATCAGTGCAGGAGATTTTAAAGTGAAGTCCCACTGTGGCCTGGGGGAAGTCCAGCAGGGTCCAGATGGCACAAAGTGGCCTGGGGCAAGCCCACTGGGAGAGGAAGCTCTGGGAACCCCATGAGAGACCCTCTCGCAGTCCTAGCAGAGGCGAGGTGGTGGGTGGTCTGCAGCCTTCTCCCAGCCCGGCCAAGCTCTGTGGCTTGCAGTTGGCTGGTGCTCAGTACCTTGGCACCAGAAAGTTGGGTCACAGAAGCCAAGGGAGAGTCCTGGGGGGCCTTCTGGGGAGGCAGGTTGAGCTTGGCATCATGGACTCCGTTCAGAAGAAAAGCAAAGGTGGCCTCCGACGTGGACTTGCAGTCGTGGGCTGGAATCACAGGAGCAAAGGAGCACGACACACGGGAGCACTGTGAGCTCCCAGGTGTCATTCATTCGTGCAGAAAGTGAGGCTACCATGAGAGCAGTGCCTGTCATGGAGCCCACCTCCCAAGCTGAGGACAGAAAGCCAGCAAGCAGCCTAGCAGAGCAGACCATTGGGTGGTTGCAGTGCTTGATGAAACAGAGCCCTGCGTGAGATGACCAGGGAGGGTTCTCTTGAAAGGCCACAACTGGTCAAGGCTGAAGGAGAAGGTAGCAGCCCCCACCACCCTGCCCCCAGGGAACAGGCATGTCTGGTTCTGCTGCGGCAGGAGGAGCCTGTAGGGCTGAGCTGGAGCTGAGTCCTGCACTGGGTCCGCAGCCTCCATTGTGTCCTGAGAATCCTGTAGCTCAGGCTTTGCCCTGGAGAATGGAAGCTGTGGCCGGCAGTGGCCAGTGCTCTTCAGAGAGCGCCCAGAGCTGCAGTGCAACACCTGGCCGAGCAGAACTGTGCAAGGCTGGGCACAGGTGAGCTACAAGGGGACTGGACTCAGACGGCGTCCACGGAGACAGACATGGGATCGAGGCTCAGAAGATGCTCAGGTGTTGAGGTCAAAGAGATGGGGCGGGGTCCCTAGGGAAGGCTGGGAAGGGCATTTCTGAGGGCCTGTAGGGTAGCGAGGGTGCCCCTAGGAGGAGAGTCCAGCTGTGCCAAGTGTCCAGAGGTACAGATAGCACTGGACGCTCAGGACAGTGAGAGGAAGTGGGGGTGGCTGGAGGAGAGACCCCGTGAGCCAGCCACACGCTGTGTGGACCGTTGGGGATAGTTGGTTTCCCAGGGTAGGTTGTTCCCCAGAGCCAAGGCAATCGCGAGGACGAGGAGCTTATTAATTTCTCCCTGGAAGCTGGACAGGAGTAGGGATGTGGCCAGGAAGGGGAGGAAGCCATTTGCTCACAGACGGGTCTCTGCTGGGGGCCCAGGGAAGCTCCTGGGGGGGGGGCTTCGGGGAACGCTGGAGAATGCAGCCTGAGGGGTGCACTGAGGGCGAGGAAGCTGGGGTCCCAGGCACAGGCAGCTGGGAGTGAGGCGCACCAGTGGCCTTGGTCTGGAATCTGTGCTCAGGCCTGTAGGCGTGTGGTGGTGGCTGCTGGGCAGAGTGGGGCAGGGAGGTTGGCGGGCACCTAGCCCTGCCGGATAGACTGCCCAGACCCTGCGATAGCTCGCCTATTCTCCAGTCTCCTGAACTTCGCAGAGGTTTGCATACAGGAAGAACAAGCCAGTACAAACATTCCCTGCCTGTCACTTTTCAAGGAGGACAACGGGCAGAGGAAATGTCCAGTCGCTTCCTTTTCCAGAGGGTCATCTCAGTGGTGTGAACCCCCAGATGTCGTCAGATCACACTGAGGTGGATTTTCAGGAGATAAATGGAGATAAGCTTGGCCTTCCCATTAAGCCAGCCCACACAGGGTATTTTATTGTTTTAAGGTAGTTCAAAGGTGGGTTGAAAAAAATCCTTGGAAAAACAGGCAGGCATTTATTATTATAAATTAAAAAATAACTATAACAAATGCCGTCCTGTCTGCAGCAGGGGACTGGCAGCCTCTGTCTCGTCTCGAGTCCTCTCACACTGGTGCTGTGGACTGCCACTGTCTGCAGTGGGGGAACGAGAGCTCACAGGAGAATCTGCCCCCTTCCTGCCACCAGCTTGAGATCTCCAGTTTCCATTTGCTGGTTGCTCGTCTGGCCACTGAGTGCATTAGGTTCCCAAGTCCCTGCGTGAGGTGATGGTGGTGATGACGGTGATGGTCATCCTAGTAATGGTGGGGGTGATGATGGTGTTAGTGGTGATGGTGATGGTGATGGTCATGGTGGTGATGGTGGTGATGGTGATGGTGGTGATGGTGTATGGTGATGGTGGTGGTGATGGTGGTGATGGTGATGGTGGATGGTGATGGTGGTGGTGATGGTGGTGGTGGTGGTGATGGTGGTGAGAGTGGTTGTGGTGATGGCTAATGAATGGAATTCATCACATGCCCTGTGAGCTCTGGTTCATGTCTTTTGCATATATTATTTAATTTAATTCTCATAATTACCCTGTGAGAATTATCATTATCTCCATTTTACAGATGAGGAAACTGAGGCCCAAAGAGTGAAACTCCTTTGTTGAATCTCAAGAGTAACCATTTGGAAAGCCTTGTCCTGGGGGCGGTGACTCAGAAGAGCTGAACATAAAATATTTCGTTTCTTTGGAGGCAGTAACCATAACTATAAAAGCTTGTTTTTCACTCATTTGAAACTAAAGGTCAGCAGGGTCTCCTTGCCTTTTCTGCTCTTTCTTTCTTCCTCTTTATGTATTTATTTTTAAACATTCAAGCCTCCATTTCACTTACAGTCTGTGAAAAATATTTGTACCCTTTGAGGTGCTTGCTCACCCTGGAAAGCTGGCAGCCCTCCAGAGCCCGTGCTGCTGGGCTGTGTGCCCCAGGGTCCATGTTCTAAGCGGCAGTTTCAAGGGTCACCCAGTTAAAACCCCTAAAGGCTGCACTGTTTACTTTGTTGCTTTTACCCTGATTATTGTACAAAACATGGCACAAACACAAAATGAAAAGCAGATTGTTCTGGGTTTGCTGCAGGCGCTCAGCCTGTCTTGACGAATGAAGAAGCGACTCATCTCCCAGCGCAGAATCGCCACGCACCGCGGGCTGGGTGGAGCAGGCAGGTGCTGTCCTGGGCCCTACCTGGGCTGACGCAAGGCCAGGCTCTCCCCAGGCCCCAGGTCCTTCAAGGAGGGCACTGTGCTAGGTGCCAAGGGTCACGGGAGAGGGAACTGGAGCAGGGGAGCTTGGGGGCATCTGCAGGGTCACACAGGACATTCTGTAACAGGTTCAGTGAGGCCATTCAGTTTTGCGTCCACTTCCCTGAGCAAACAGCGGGGGTCATGCCTCCCTCACAGCTCAGCTGTGGCCAGGCCAGAGCTTCTGGACACCAGGCTGGCAGCAGTGTGGCCTCTACCTGGGTCTCAGGTGGGCAGGAGTAGGAGTGGGCTCTCTTTGCTCTACCCTTCCTGGTGCAGCCCTGGAGCTCCGGTCTCTGATGATTGTGTGCAACGAGGACCTGTGGACTCTCAGAACACGCAGTGTGGCTCAGAAGCAGATGCTGGAATGAAGGCCCCGAGGCGTCAGGCCACGAACCGCAGCATGGCCTCAGGTCCTGACTGTTCTGCAAGGGCAGGGGCACAATGCTGGGGGCCCTCACTCAGGGAGAGGGGAAGATGACAGTCATCAGGTTTCCCTTGGATATAGGAGATCCCCTAAGTCCTGTGGAGTAGGCCAGGTGGCAAGGAGAGGAAGGGCATTCTGGGCGGGGACAGCATGTGTGAGTGCTGGGGAGGGCAGGCTTGCCACGGAAAGACAGGCGCCCGGCAGGAGGGATGGCAGCATCATGCCACTCAGGTGGGGCAGCTGGGCCTCCAGCATCCTGCTGAGAGGGCCGGACTTGGTCAAGCAGCAGGAGGGCCACTGCACTAAGCCGAGGGTGTGTGGTCACTTTGTATGTTAAAGAATCACATTGTAAGGTGTGGACATGAGATGTCCCCAAGCAGTCCCATGTCAGTGCTGGAATGTTCAGAGGTGAAATGTTGGATTTTGAGAGCTGGGACCTGATCAGCCCATCTCAGTGCGACTGGATTGGCTTGGTGGTCACTGCAGGCAGGAGGGGTATGGCCGAGGAGGTGGGTAACAGGGCTGTGCCCTAGAAGAGCTCATCTGCACTGCGGTGCCTCTCCTTCTCTGCTTCCCGGTGGCCATGAGCTGAGCCCCTGTCCTGCGCTGGGCCTTTCCCCCATGATGTGCTGCCTCACCTTGGACCAGAGCACTGGAGTCGGCCTTTGATGGCCTGAGCCCTCTGAAACCATGAGCCCCAATAAACTCCCTCCTCTAAGTTGCGCTTGTCGGGTCTTCTGGTCACAGCGATGCAAAACTGCTTCAAACTCATTGGCTCCAGAGTGGCCTGGAGACTGGTGGCAGAGACCCCATTTCATCTCTCCTCCGTGCACACGTTTGTTCAACTAATGTAGTCTGAGGACCCGACACAGGCCAGGCTCTGCTCCAGGCAGGGAGGCAGCCGGGAGCAAACCATGCAGCTCACTCGTGCGGAGCCACCCACGCGGAGAACAAAGTGGGGAGGGGCCAGGATCAGGGAGGGCCGGGCTCTGCTCTTCCCGCACACATGGCGCACGCCAAGGCGACACTGAAAACATTCCGGGCAACCTGTATTCCATGGAGAGGTCTGGCAGCATGTCCGGGGACGTGTCCTTGAGGAGGTGGGACGTGATAACTGCACCTCAAACCCTGAGCAGCACCAGCCTCGGACACAAGCCAGCAGAGGAAGGGCTCCAGGGCCCGAGGCAGGGTCTGCCCAGCTCCAGACATCGTGCCCCCTCACCAGGCGCAGGGGCTCCTCCAGTCGTGCAGTTGTGCAGGTAAAAGTTTTAGTTGTTCTGAATTTAGGAAAAAATAATAGAACCCACATAAATAATTGCAGTGCTTAGGATAAAGATGAGTTAAAGAGGGAGAAAGATGTCAGCTCAAAGCTGACTCCAAGAAAATGTCCCCTGTAAGAAGGGTCATCAGAAATGGTGCAGGTGACCAGTTACAAGTGTAAGAGGGGGCCAGCAAGAGGCACCGCGGCCAGCCCAGCAGAGAGGACAGCTTCCCGGCTCACGGCAGCCCCCTTCTTCACCCATGAAGTTGTCAAGCAAAGTCTCTAAGGAGTAGGGTGGCCAAAGGCCATCAGTGTCCCCATGGTGTCCTGCTGTCCAGACAGAAGCCTCCTCAGAACACATTGTGCAGGGCCTCTGAGGGATGCCCATCGCCTTGAGTGCAAGAAAAACAAACAGAGGAAATGAAACCTGCGGACGCAGGTGCCCCGCCCTGCGGAGTGTGGCTCTCAGATGAGCAGACACAGGTGGCTAGTGGATGTTCTCCAAGCTGGAGGCCTGGGGGACCAGCACGGAGGTCCCGACCTGGGCAGGAGGTCTGTGATGTCCATGGAGGGCCAAGCTGCACCCTCACCTTCCACCCTGGTCCCCAGCCACCCCAGGAGCCCACTGTGCTGTGTGCCTGTGGCTGTCCTCTCGCTCTGGCCCCTCTCTGGGCACGGAGCCACGCATGGCAAGGAAGTCATCAGCCCGCAGTGTTTATTTTTGGCCTTTTCCATGGCCTGCCCAGCCAGCTATTGAGCCAGACACATTTTGCTTTTTTTAACTTAACCTGGCTCCTGGCTCCATGATACGCGGGACCTGGGGGCTTGTATCTGCGTTGACACAGGGGTGCCCACTGTTTCTCTTTGATTCAAGATAAAAATGGTTTGCAAACAAAGGGAAAGAGCCGTGTGAAATGGGCGGGTCCCCAAGGCAGAGGCTGCGGGAGGTGGCCCGCTGAGCCCGGCTATGTGCACGGGGCACGTTGTCCCAGCTGGTAGCACCTGGCACAGCTGTCCCTGTCTGTTTCCGCAGAGATGCGAGATGGAGTGGCCAAGCCTCCTGGGGGTGGGGGCTAAATGCCCACTTGCTGAAGGCCTGGGCCAGCCCCCTTGCCAGCCTGGCATAGTGGGCCATTCTGCTTGGTTTGCTGCCTCAGCCACACTGGTATTTACCCCCTCATTCCATGTCAGCTACCAGCTCTTCTCTGCCAGGATCTGCGCCCATTTCTGGGGACATACAGAACATGAGGGACACACCCTTGTCAACCTAGAGCTTCCAGTCCACATGAGCCACAGAAGGTTCCAGAGTGAGTGTGGTCTTACTCTTCACCCACATCCCAGTTCTCTCCCAGTGCCCCTTGCAGGGCTATATTTCCACACCAGGTCCTCAAGTGTCAGGGTCCCTGGGGCCTGCTCCTTGGCCCTCTTATAAACCCGCGCGCTGCTCGGGGCCGCCCGTCAGCCCCAGCGCCCACGGTTGGTATTTGTGGTTCCGAGAGCCGTGGCCTCCCTGGAATGCAGCACCTACTCCCTGGCTAAGCAGGTGTCCTTGCAGCCTGTGTCCAGCACAGCTTCTGGCTCAGGAGATGGTTGGGGCCCGAGATTCGCCGCCTTCCGCAAGTTCCCAGGTGATGCTGCAGGTCCCAGAACCACCTTTCTGTCCCCACAAACAGAGCCACCGAGAATCCCTGGCCCTGGGAAGAAGGCAGCTCCCTCATAAGGCTCGGGAGGAGGCAGGCAGGCGAAGTGTCCAGTTGCCACCACGGCTGGCACACTGGCATCCCATGGCCACAACTGACACCCTGGGGTCCAAGAGCCAAGCGAAGAGACACCCGCTCTTTTTGAATGACATCCATTGCCAAAGTGACCACATGGCCAGCAGGAGAGTGGTTTTGAAACTAGTAGCGACCCCTCGATTCAAGACTTCTCAGGTCACTCCAGAGCGAACCTGTCTGGCTGGCTGGGGGTTGACGTCCTTTACACGTTCCTCCCGGGCCATTAGCCCTCCAGGTCCAGCAGTGAGCTGGCCACCCTGCCAGCGGTGGGCAATAGAATTGCACGTGGGGCCAGGAGGCAAAACTGCCCTGTTCGCGAGGCAGAGAGGGTGCAGGTGGGCGGGGCTCTTGGAGCCGGGTTTCTTCTCTGACACCCTCTCAGGAGGCCTCGCCCTGGACACAGACCAGCCACTGCTGCGCTCATTCCCCGGTTCTGAGCTTTGGGGGCCACAGTTGTCTAAAAATGGGTGATTTCACCAACCGTCTTGAGCTCCCGGCTTCCTTTGGAACGCAGGAAGATGGGCCCTGGGTGGCACTTGGGGCAGCTGCTGGACTTTGTTGAGAGTTGGCTTCCTGCTGCAGGCAGGTTCCCAAACATGGTTGTTTTATGGTGGCGTTGAGATGTGTGTCAAAACGTCCTGTGGATCCTATCCCAGTGTTGGTGGAGGGGACAGAGGTGAGGGGGCAGGAGAGAGGCAGGCAGGGAGGAAAGGATGGGGTGGGGTTCCTGCAGAGGGCAGCAGGTCCACTGTCTCACTCAAGGGACTCAGACCTGGAGGTGAAACCAGAGGCCCAACCCTTCCCGCGCCCTGGACCACCCAGGAGGGGCATGCAGCTCCGGGGCTCCTGTGCATCTGCTGTTTACAGACGCATCTTTCTTGCACATCACAACCCTCCGACCCTCTGTGGTCACAAGCAATGTTCCCGGGGTGGAGGGTGGAGGGGGCAAGAGGCAAGGAGCCATTTGACTGCTCTCTCAAGGGTGGTTATTTCTGTGCTTTTGAGGGGAGGTTTCCAGGGCACATTACGGCTCACTTCCCACAAAGCCAGGCTTCTGTGTCCAGCCCTGCCTGGCCCTGGTGGGGTACTCTCCCCCAGGAAACACTGGCCAAAATCCAAACTGTGCCCAGCCCTCCCCAAGTGTCCCACCAGCCAGAGAAGCTCCTTCATCACTGGGCCCGGCATCCGGTTGAGCTGCAGGGACCAGTGCCCCCACACGGAGTGGAAACGGACTCACCCAGCTGCCCCTGTCCCCACCCTATCCCTGTCCCAGGAAACCAGACCAGCTGGCCTCCAGGAGGAGGAAAGCCACAGCACCAGCCTCCCCTGCTCATGGGTGCCAAGCTCCCCTGGAGGAGATGGGGAGGGGAGGCCCACAATGTCACAACCAAATGGCTCTAGCAGACAGAATGTCACTCATCGTCCCTGATGAGAACAAATAAACAGCCCAAGGAGAGCGGGCGTGGAGGAGGGGCGACGCCTGCTTGGAGAGCCCCGGGGACGGACCCAGTCCAGCAAACCCTGGAGCTTCCCACGCGCACACGCACGTGCCCCAGAGAGGCCCGCACGCTGTCCACTCCACAGGCCCTTCCCACGCGCCCTGCACGCCCTGCACACACAGAGCACACGCGCACGGGCTGGGGACTCACTTCAGAACTGGACGGCAACGCTTGTACTAAGTGACATGAATCAGACACTTTAAAATAGATCATTTCTGCCTGCACGAATCTCCCTTCCACTGTTTGAAAGGCGACAAGAGGCCCTGACCCACCACCAAGCACAGGCGTCGTCACGGGACAGGGACCCTGTGCTGAGGAGGCTCCTGCGGGGAGGCAGGGTGAGGACGAGGCCCCAGGGCTGCAGGCCCGGACTACCCAGGTGGACAGGGCACGGCGTCATCTGGGTCCTCCCGCTGCCTGTGGGGGCTGAGGTCAGTGAGGTGGGACAGCGGAGCTCAGCCATTGGGACCCCCCGCAGCCCCTCTTCTTGCAGACTTTGTTGTTCAATCCATGAGGTCTGCGATCCTCCTACCCACCCGGCCCCACCCCTGTCCCCTGTTCAGGGTTCAGTGAGCAGCTGCCACCTTGATTTGGGCACCCTGGTCAGGGGGCCCAGTTGGCTGGACAGTGCTAGTGGATAGCACTCCAGCAGCCCAGTGTGAACACAGCTGGGCAGGTGCCATTCAGCCAGCTGTCTGAAAGGAACGCCCAGGGCCACAGCATCAGCCATCAGGGTTGGTGGCAGGGAGGGTGTGTCGGAGCCGCCATGCAGCGGCAGGAGCCCCATGTCCGCCTGGCTGCCCACACACAGCTGTGCATTTCTCTGCCCTTCCGTGTGCTCTGCAGGCCAGTGTGTCCAGGCAGAGGAGCAGCCGTGACCCAGGTCACACCGCCTCCACCCCTGGGAGCCCAGGGCGAGGGAGGGAAGCAGAGGCTGGCAGACACGGAGGGCTAGGGCTGGTTCAGGGGCAGGTGTCTGCCCAGGGATGGTGCTGGGGCCGCTGAGGACCACTGGACGCTGGACGAGGGATGCTCATTCCTCTGCAAAGGTGGGGTCAAGCTGCCTGTGGCTGGCTGTGCTGGGCCACCCTGGGTGCCTCCTTGGGGCTTGCTGGGCCAGGCAGTCAGGTGCCAGACTCAGGAGAGAGGTTTGGGCCAGAAGGCTGAGGTTGGCACGGTTTGGAAGGTTCGCCGCCAAGCCTGTGAGCAAGGCACAGGGCGGGAGCTGCCTCCCACCCTCCCCTATTTTCTCTTTCCTTTATTTACTCAGTCAGCAAACATCCAAGGAGCAGGAATTCCCAGATGTCCTGCCGAGAGGGCCTTCGAGATGAACAACAGATGTGCTGGGACCCCTGGCCTCAGGGAGCTTACAGGGATCCGGGGCGGGCTCTGCCTCGCCTCCCTCCACACCCGACCTCCACTCAGGGCCAGGACCATGCAGCCCTCGGGTCTCTCCAGGCAGAGGCCTCTCCAGCCGGCCTGAGGTGGCACCTGGCAGGCAGGGGGAGGTGACCACCCTGGCACAGGAGTCTCCCAGGTGTCAGGCAGGATGCCCCCAGGACGTGGGGCCCCCTCTTGCCCTTAGCAAGTGGCTCTCTCTCAGAAGTTCATTTTTCCTGACTTGCGCCGACCGCAGCACATTCTCTCCCCACTGGTTGAGGCCCTGAAAGAGCAGGCGGGAAGCGCACGGTGCAGGCCGGCCAGCCGTCGCCCTCTCTCCTGGGCCCTCTGGAGAGCTGCCTCTTGCCAGGCTCGGGGCTGCTCACACCTGGTGGGCTCTGCTGGCGGAGGCGGTGACCACAGCCTGGAACAGCCAATGATGGCCAGGCCCTATGCCTTGGCTTCATGGAACATTCCGGGTTCCCTTCCTGGTGTCAAGACAGAAATGGCCACGTGGGAAGATGACCAGTTCTGGGAAGGCCAGGGCCTGCTCATCTGGTGGACTTTGACCCCACTGAAAACCTGGTAAGTAGGAAAGGTACACAGGCTGCCTGTCCCCGGTCCTGCTGTGACCAAGGCAGGGACACCCATTATTGGCGGGTGTCCTGAGACTAAGGCACTTTGGTGTGATGCCACCAGTGACTATGTGGCCCTTGGCAAATCGCTCACCCTCTCTGGGCCTCCGTCTTCTAAACATAAAATGAGAGCTTTAGACAGCTCAAGAGGTTCGAACCTCTTAGCCCCAAGCCTGGTCACCAAATGCCACCAGCGGCCTGTCTGCACACTGCCCGTGTGTGTCAGCTTGGGCCTTAGGGACGTGCTGCGGGAGGAGAGGGAGGAAAGAGGCTGCGTCCCGTCCCGTAAGAGAGGCGGCAGGAGCACAGACAGGGGCTGGCAGGAGCCTGGGCTGCAGTGCCCTCCAGTCTCAGCCTGGGCAGAGGGGAGCCCCAGAGCGAAGGTGGCCCCCAAGCCATGCGAGGTCACCAGCTGCCTCCAAGAGGCCCGTAGCCTTGGTTTCCGGCAGAGGCATGTCCTGAAGGCTCTGGCAGGAAGCCCAGCTCCTGCCTTTCCCTGGTCCATAACTGACTGGCCGTTGCTTTGGGCAGGAAGGGCCAGGAGCCCAGCATGGCCCGAGTACGTGCTGGACTGAGCTGCTCGCCTCATATCTGGGAAGCAGGGGGGAGGAAGAAGAGGCCGGGGTCTCCCAGCCCCTGGAGGGCATGTCCACAGTGACCTAAAGACCCAGCAGGCCTGTCTTTCAAAAGTCCCACACCTCCCATCTGCTCCAACCATGCCTCTAAACGCGGGCCTCTGGGGACACTGTCCAGACCACAAGACGGAGGAGGTCCTCACAGTCAGTCCTGCTGGAAGGTCCGCTGCTCTGGTACAACCTTCATCTCCAGCCAGGTCTGTGCTCGGCTTCCCTGTACAGTAACCAACGGCCAGGGGACTCAGCAACGAAGAGTCCTTCATGTGGATGAGTCATCTGTCGGGCTCAGGAGGGCCGGGGACAAGCTGCAGGCCAGGCCGCTGTCCACTGCACCTTCAGCATGGAGAGGCCTCCTTCCATTTGTACCCCCAGGGCTCACATGGAGAAACATCTCAGCATTTGTGGGGCAAAGAGCCCGCTTGCTCCTGTGTCTCGGTGTGGTGGCCTGGGCCCTCACCCTCGCTCGCCGGGGTTGGCTCCGTCCCGCGCCCCACACCTGGCAAGGGGAAAGACCGGCTGGTACCCAAGCCCAGGGCTTCAGAGAACGAACTGCTGTCCCGAGTGCTCCAGACGCCTCCAGATGAACCTCGGATGGCTCCACCTGAATGCCAGAGAGAGCTCCCGAGAAGGGAGCTGACCCCACGCCCCCAACTCGCTCTGAGTCTTCCTCCCTCCCTGTGTATCTGTCTGTCTCTCCCTCCCTCCGTCTCTCTCCCTGTCTCTATTTCTCTGTCTCTCTCCTCTCTTCCTGTGTCCCTGTCTCTCAAGAATTCACACGTACCCACACACTCCTTCTCGCACACGCACACACACTCAGACAACAAAGGCCACTGTCTCGAACTTGCCCTGGGTTTTCCCCTGATTCCCTAGAACTTTCCCATTTCTTTCCTGTCCTTGGGAAAGGGAAATTTCTAAATCCTTCAGGGGTTTCTCATTAAGATCCTGACAAATGAGAGCGAGAAGACTCAAAGCCCACCACATCACCAAATATGGGATAAAAATGTGCCCTCCCCCCTGTACTGCCATAAGTCACGGCCACAGAGCCACCTAGGGCCCCCAGAGGGCTGTCCCTCATGGGCTGGCCTCGCCCAGCTCCCAACAAACGCCAAATGGGCTGGTGTGACCACACAGACTTCCCAGTGAAACCCAAGATGCAGGCGGGTTAACCTCTCAAACAACACCCGGCTTTCTTTCAGGCCGCCTGCCCGTCCAGTCGCCCGCATGGGCCTGATTGACAGGGCCCCTGGGACCCGCGGGGTGAGGCCTCTGCCAGGGCTCTGGCCTTTTCTGGGGCTTAGTGGCCCCAGCAGATCCTCCGTACGGCCCAGTGGGGACCCATCTTTCAGCTTTCCCTGTCAAGATTTCCTGCCTCCTCCGTGGGACACCAGCACGGGGGCTGGGAGCGCACAGCCTGGCCTGTGTGGCCTGCAAGGAGCCTCAGTGTTTCCATCGCGCACACCGCCGCTGGAGCGCCGCTCTTGCTCCATCCCGGCTCCGTGACGCCCTGCAAGCCCTGGGAAGAGAGCTGGGCTATGCCCCTGCCCTGGCCCCCGGGGCCACAGCTGTCACCACAGATCTCTGTCAGTAACCAGCCTGTGATCTGTAGTCGGCGGGCCCACAGCTGTGGCCTTGGTCTCCTTGCAGCCGTTGCTGTCCCGGCCGGGTGGCCTGCATCTTGGAAGTAGGAAGAGACCCCTGAGCACCCACTGGTGCCCACATGAGGCCTCGCAGGGTGCTCGCCGTCGTAAAGGTCGCCCCAAGGGGAAACTGAGGCCGGGGACAGACCAAGTCCCTTGGGCTCTCGCTTTGCTCTCTGGAGGTCGGGGCTCGCTCCTTCCATCCTGCCTCTCTGGGCCCATGGCCCCTTCCTGACTTTAGATACACCCACCTACTGGCCAGAGGGCCTTTGCACTCACTGCTGGGGTGCGACCCAGCTCATTCCTTTCACGCGGTCCTCAGGGAGGGCCTCCCTGACGCACTGAGCTACACAAGGCTGCTGCTGGGCGGTGACTCCTCACCTTGCTAAGCTTTCAGGAGAGCTCTGCTGTCCCCGCCAGGGCTGGGGCTCTGCTCACTGGTTCCAGTGTCTCCTCTACCAGGGTGCGGGTCTGCAGAAGGTGGGAATCTCCAGGTCCTCCTCCGCCACGTCTCCTCAGGCCTAAGACAGAGCCCAGCACAAGGCAGAGCTCAGAGAGGAGTCGATGGCCCCGGGCATGAGGGGCCTGAGGCCTGCTGCACGGCTGTCACATGCACAGGGACGGCTGCAGCCATCCTTCCGCTCACAGGCCTGTCCTTCACAGCCCTGCTCACCTGAGGACCGCCCCCCAGCCAGGGGGCCCAAGTTCTCCCCACGGCTGATGGGCTTAGGCACTGACTCGAGCTGGCCGGGCAGCAGTCAGATCCCCTCCTGGGGAATTTGGAACTGGATCCAGGAGAGAGAAGCAACCCAACTTTTGGTGGCTAGGTGCGCAAGAAAATGGGTGGGGGAGAAAGTAACGATGCAGAACACAAGGAATCTGAGAGAAAAGAGGCAGAAGACTGAAGAGGTCAGAGGGGAGGAGAAAGAGCAAGAGAGAGACAGAGAGAGAGGGAGAGAGAGGGAAAGAGAAGGCGGGAGGGAGGGGTCAGGGCCCTGCACCTTCCCAGGACCTGGTTCCAGCCATTCCCTGAGCCCGGCTCCATCCCAGGATTCTGGCGAATGCTCTGTCTGGCTTCAGCCAAGGCCAGGGGGTCTGTGCCATTGTCCCCGAGAGCCTGCCTCCTCCCACATCAGTCTCCCAAGCACCCCCAAGCCTGAGGGCCCTGGGCCTGTGCAGGGAAGGAGGCCAGGATGTCCCCGGACACACCACACTCTGACTGCCACTGCTCAGAGCGCCACTGGCCTTTGTGTCACTGCAGACATCTGCATGGAGCTGCAGAGTGTCCCCTGGCTGGGCAGTGACCCCGAGAGGCCCTCCTGCCAGGCACTGGGCTCATGCTCGGACCTGGTGCTGAGCAGACAGACATAGTGCTCAGCACGTGTGGTGGTCACATTCTTTGGAGGGAGAGTGACTTCACAGACCTAGGGGGGAAAAAGTCATCATTCCTCAAGTGTGATGCAGAGAGCCGAGGGGTAAGGAGGGGGGGGCATTGTCCACAGGGGTGATCTGGGTCGGTGTCACTGAAAAGGTGGTGCTTGAACAGAAATGCAAAGGAGGTGAGGAGCGAGTGCCATCCAGGGACAGGGGAAGAGCAAGTGCAAAGGCCCTGGGCAGGCTTGGGGTGGTCGGCGCAGCTGAGCACCAGCCCAGGTGGCTGGAGGGCAGTGAGCAAGGGGAAAATTCCAGAATGGAAAAAAGGCTGAAGGGTCTGCAAGGAACAGGCTCAGAGGCCCATGCTGGCCATGTGTGCAATTTATTTGAGCCTCACAGACTCTTGGGAGGCAAAGGATGAGGGGTAAAGACATGCAGAGGTCGAGTCAATTACTTAAGGTCACAGAGCCACTGCATGGGAGGTCTGGGGCCTGACCAAGGGCCACTGGACCCCCCACAGCTCCACAGGCCCCCCACAGTGCCTTCTTCTTCTGCCTGAGCAAACCCAGCAGCCTCGGCTGAAAGTCATTGCTGAGAAGCCGTGACTGCCCTGCGTGGGCTGCATGGTGACATCCCGGCGCCTACGCTTTGGCTCCTGCAGGCCCTGCCCACACCTGGTGGCTCTCCTCTTCTGACTCTGGCCGTCCTGGTACAGTAGAACCCACTGTGGGTCTGACAGGCATGCTCCTGGGAGTGGCACCTAACACCGAGTTTACCTGCTTGCTGCCCTGGAAGGTCACATCGTGTGTGACCCTCTGTGCCCAATGTCCCCAGCAGGCAATCCACCGAGGAAGGGCCCAGGTGGATGGTGCAGGGGCTGAGGCAGGAGTAGGCGGTGCCGCTCCTGGGGACAGGCTTCCCTTTGGAGTGCCGCAGGGAGGGACGCAGGTGGCACACCTCCGTGGATGAGCTCGACTGCGGGGGGCGGGGGGCGGGGGGCTGGGGCCGCGTGTCACCACAACACGGATAAAGCCGTGGGTTGCTGCAGGCTCCTGGGGGCGGGTGGCTGGCTATCGCTCTATTGTCTAGCCTGCTCCCCTCCCTCTGGATCTTGGCATATTTATGAAGAGGCTTGGATACTCGTCAAAGGGTCCAGGAATGTACCTTAAGGAAAGTCTCAGAAAGGCCATGGGGCTTTCTCCACATGTTGTGGTCAGATGCCAGAACTGTTGGGAGAGTTTGTTGATTACCGGCCCCTCTCTGCCAAACAGAACCCGAGGTGTCCCTGAAAGTCTCTGAGGTCACCCCAGACGCATCCGGTACCCGATTAAATCAACGCCCAGCCCCGCGTGGAAGCTCAAAGTACATGAACTAATAACAATAAATAGTTATTTGGTTACTTTTTACAGACACATTTGGACTGCATTTCAGGCAATTTTATGGGCAAATGCTATTTTGAGCATTCCCAAATTCCCAAATTGCACGTGAAACATCTGCGGGGCAAACATGTGGAGTTTTAAGCTCCAGTTCTTGGACATAAATCTGAAGCTGTCCCAAGACCCAGACTGGTGCAGACCCTGACAAACAGTCCTGGAGGGTTAGATGGTGCCCGCAGGCACCGTCCACAGGCTCGGCCGATAATGAGGGCGGATCTCGGGTCTCGCCAGGCCCTGTGGAGACGGGAAGTTTGGGAGGTGAAGGTGAGGGGGGCAGTCGGGAGGCTGGAGGGTGGGCTTCTGGAGCTCTCACAAAGTCCCTGCCCCTCTTGAGGCTGCTGGTGGCCACACACAGCTCTTCTCCACCTCGATTTATGTGAGCTTCCCACCATGGCCCTGGCTCCCGGAGCCGCCCAGCCCAGCATCATCATGCTCAGCTCCTGCCATAGATTTTGCCCATTGCTCTGGGAGTGAAAGTCAAGCTCCCCACTGGGACTTTGCAGGAAATGCCTCATCTGATCCCTGCTGACAACCTGAACCTCCGTCAGTGCACCAGGTGCCTGGCTCCCTGGGCCACAGAACCCTGGCCTCCTCCAGTTCCTCCTCCTGCCCCTGGGCATTGGCACATGCTGTTGTTCAGCTGGGAAAGCTCTCCTGGCACTTGTTCTCCCCCATCAGTCTTGGCTCTTCCTCCAGCTCCAGTTCACCCATCATCTCCATGGAGCAGTGCACCTGAGCACCAGGTCAGTTCTCCAGGTGGCTGCCCTCCATACCATGTCTCTTCTTTATTTGTGCGATGCATTCACCATCTGATGGGGACTCCCTGGGCGTCTTTCTCACTGGGGGTTTCCAGCACCTGACCAGGACCTGGCTCCTGGCTGGTTCCTGATGAATAACTTGAGCCTGAACACATGCTCCCGTGTCTCTTCCTGGCTGCTGAGAGTCCAGTGAACTCGGCATGATGTCTGGGCTGCAGCCAGCAGGGGTGGGTCTGCAGTATAAACCTGGTCACCCCGCCCTACTTGCTCAGCATTCTGTTGGGTGACGTGGCAGGAAGGTCCAGCCTTGCCTGAGCCCTTGGGGTGCTCATGGCTGGATTGGAGCAAGGATAGGAACACACTTAGGATGGTAGTGACATGCTCTGGGATTGCCTGGAGCGCAGCCTCCCCCTGCCCTGCCCAGGAGCCGCCGCGGGCCTGAAGGGGTCGCACATTCATGTCCCCTTCAGGTCCTGAGGCGTGCTCTGAGGCACACTGTCCTGCTGCAGTTTATTGTTGCAGGCTGAGGATGGTGCCCCAGGCCTCCCCACCCATGACACCCGGCTGCTAGAGCAATCAGTCCACTTCCCAGCAAACATGGGCTTGAGATGAGGGGGCCCCCACTAAACAGGGCTCCTGGGACTCACCTGGGTCAGACTCACCTGGGGTCAAGTTTAAAATGCAAATGTTTAGAATCTCTGGGAATGGGGCCAGAGGCTCGCAAGTCCAGGGTCTTGGTCCAGGGCCACCAGGATCTAGGCCTGCTACCACGGTGGGTGTCTCAGGCCAAGGACACTGGCAGGCTGAGCCCTGCAGCACTGGATACATTGGATATGCTCCTGGAAGACCAGCCCCAGCCACACCCTATTTGTTACAAATACTGCTTGGAATTCATCTCCTAACAAAAATCTGAAAAAGAAGCCTCCTGCATTCTCCAAGGAGACACTGCCCTGTGGATTAGGCGGGTGCAATGCTGCCATTAATGGCTCTCATGTTTCTTGGCAGTGGACAAAACCCGCATTTCAGAATAGACATGGAAAGGTGGGGCTACTCACTCTCCCAGCATGCTTTGCAGGCAGGGTGACCCAGCTGACAACTCAGGTCACGGGGAACTCTGCAGAGGGCATTGTGCAACACGGGAACAACTCAGAAGTTGTGGCAGAGATCACAGCATGTGGCCCACAGTGCCAAAATATCTGCTCTCTGGTCCTTTAAGAATAGGTCGGCCACCCCACCCTAGGACCTTCAGATATCTTCCAGGTATTGGCAATTGGGTTACTGGGCGCGAACACCTTCCCCCGCCTGACGTTGACTTCCAAGGACAATTTTCCCGAGGGCACAGTGTCAAGGATGGGCTCAGCCGACCAGTGAGAAGGCGCGTAGGCGTGACCCTTGGTGTTCCTATGCTGGTGCGTGTAGGTGCACTCACTGCCGGATTCTGTGACGCTCACGGCCCCTCAGCTGAGTAAGGCCTGGATGCCCGCGTCCGGGCTAACGGGTTAATTTGAGCAGCACAGAAACGGTGCTCGAGGGCCTCACTGATCTGCATGCTTAGTCACCGGGTTTCTATGTTGCTTTGCTTTACTCCCAAAAGCCCGGTGATGACGCCATGGTGAGCCTTTGCGCCACGGATCTCCAAACGCTGTGTCTTCCTGTAAAAAGCCGCTTCCGGGGAGCCGGTTGTCGGGGTGCTGGTCCCTGTGGGGCAGCAGTGAGCACAACACAACTCCACTGCTAAGGCTGCTGGGCGCTGACCAGGGTAGTGTCCAGGAGCCAACTGCTCCGCAGGTGCCGGATCGTCCCCCAGCCTGCTGACGCCGCCTCCCTGCAGGCACAGGGAGGACGTGACTACAGCCATCAGCAGGGTGCCCGGGGGGTCTGTCGGCCCACAGGTGGCCCTCAGGGCCTAGCTACTCTTGCTTTCAATGCTAGGGAAATGGCCCTGGCACTGCCATGCGCCTGTGTGTCCCAGGGCCTTCCCAGAGCAGACAGACAATTCCCGAGAGGCTGACAGTTCAATGGCAGCCACCCAAGAGCCCCAGCAGAGGAGACGCAAGGCTGCACGGTTTGATGGTTGTTTCTGAAGTTGGCCAGGAAGACATGATCAGACGGCCCTCAACCCTGGCCTCCAACCTGCTCCCCTCTTCTCCGGGTGCAGGACAGAGGAAACCCCCAGGAATAAAGGTGAGGGAGTAGTGACCAAAGGAGGAAGGCCCACCTGTGCCACCCAGGACTTCCCACCCCTGGGCGTCAGCACTACCTTGGGAGCCTTTAAAAAGCCCTGCGCTTTCCTGGGGGTCCTCCTTCAGGTATTGTGATCTGTCACTCTGGGCGGAACTGCACAGGGGACCCTGGCACTCGGCCTGACTGAACCCAGCCTGCTCCACTCTCGCGTCCCCCTGCCCCCAACATGCCCCTGCCTCCCCTCCCCAGTCCTCCAGCTGCGGCTTGAGATGCCCCCAGGGCTGTGTCTTTCCTTGGTGCTGGCCCTTTCTGGCCGCCACCTCGCCACTCTTCCTCCCAGCAGCATGGGCATCAGCTGGGACTGGGATGGAGAGGGTAGAATGAACGTGGCCCCAATTTCAGCTGCCCACACACCTGGGTTCCCACCCTGCCTCTTGCGCTGCCCCGCTGCCTGGCACAGGGCAGCTCTCCGCCGGGGCTGCAGAGACTGCAGGCAGTCCCCGGTGCGTCGTGGTGGCCGAGCATGAGCAGACGACCTGAGAAGCAGCAGCCTTTTTCTGAAGTGCGGTTGGTAATGGAACCCACGCCTCTGGAGGGCATCTGGCTGCCCACTTAGATGGTGCCACCTGTCCTCAGATGGGTCTTTGAAAACTGCCCACTTTTTGCCTCTTCAAAGACGTTCATATGTGGCTCCTCCTTCCAGCCGTCGTTGGGGACAGCACAGCTGTCTTCGGAAGTCGGTTTGGATCTTAGAATCCCCCACACACCAGTCCTGGAGATTCATTGACAAACTAGCATGGATTTTGTTCCAAGTGAGGAAATGGGACAAATTTAAACAGGATTTTGCAAGCTCTGGGTGATCTGAAGGTCTCCAATGTCAAAGATCGATCGCACATTGCTACCACTTTCATGGATTGGGATTGTCACCTGTTAGTCTGTTTATTGAACAAGCGTCTGCCTATCCTTTGAGAAGGAAGGTGGGGTCAACAGGCTGGTGCCAGAAGCAAACAGAAAACTGCCTGTGCCGGCCAGCTTCGACCCACTGTCACCAAGACTCAGAACAGCTCAGGGGAGGGAGAGTTTATTTGGGGCTCACAGTTTAAGTGGATGGGGACCGGAGTAACTCTGGGAGGGTTTATCATATCTGTACACGTCCTACATTTTACATGTCACCTACAGTGCACAGTGTTCA
>PVHX01021399.1:0-29869 GCA_004024805.1 Geosciurus inauris
ACCCTGATAACAGAGGAGGCTGCTGAGGGAAAATCCTGAATCAATTACTTCAACAGAAAATGTAGGGCTTCCTTGTAACTGTGGAATTGTGGGCTCTCTGGTATTCTGGAGCAGAATTGCAAGACTCTCACCTTCTTAATTTAGCAGCTTTATTTCATGAAGAAGGCTGAGATAGTGGACTCAAAGCCTTGGTTTCCAGTCCTAGTTCTGCCACAATTGGAATATACAACTGTAACAGGGTTCCTTAATCTCTCTAGGTTCCTCTGGTATGTCCGTCCTCCCAAGTAGGGTTGTTGGGCTATGTCTGAAGTCACTACTCATTACCAATGTTAAAAGTGTACTGTGTGAAGTAATGATGGCACTGAGCACAGGGTGGGGCCCAAGAGATCACTGTGCTATACGCTGGAATATGTACAGAGTAGCCTAGCAGGAGGCCATGGAAATTTTCACAAACCAAAATTGGCATTTAGAGCCAAACTGGAAAGTTGTGAACAGGATGCTGCTGAAAATGGTGCCAGGCGGGCTGCTACCTGAGGTTTTGGCAGGCTCTACCCACTGCCAGTTGATTACAGAAGGATGTTGGGTCATCAGGAAACAGGAATTTGAAATGACCCCACAGGAAGGTGTGAACAACAACAGAAGCAACAGAAAAAAAAAAAACCAGCCAGACCAAGTTTGACTGGTGGAGGGTGTGGGGTAGATTGGGAGACATGTGAGTTCTCACTTTCAACAGTCAAGAAACTTCTAAAGAAAAGTCCAGCTGGCATTCCAAAATGGCATTGTGATAGATTCCTTCATCTGCCCCTCTCCTTCTCCATTACGACCTCCTGCGGGAGGAAAGGGGCATAGACTCTTGAGGGACAATTCATTTCTGGCTCAGGATGCCACAGTCCTCCATGTAACAACTTGCAATGGACATTTGCATTTTCTTTTTTTTTGGGGGGGGGGGTCCTGGTATATGCTCCTACTTTTTTCTTGTAAAATCACTTGGATTATTTTGGGGGAAATTTCCTTTCCCCTATTGCACATTCTTGGTTGGGCTGTCAATACAGGCATGCTGCCCTCCTCTGGCCAGTTAAATTCTCTCTTGGATTCTGAGTCTAAGAGTGATGGGTAAGAATGAGAAAAAACCTAGTTGATGACCTGATTTCATGGGCTTTGCTCAACTTTTACTTCTACTACTTGAAACCCAGCTCTTCTCCAGTTTCTTAATTGTTCTTCCATTCTATGACCCCCTGATACTATTCCATGAAGTTCTTTTGCCCAAGTAGGCTGTGGTCCATTTCTGTTACAAAGAAAGACAGAATGTGGCTGTAGCACTTGCTTGGGGCAGTTTTCATGAGGGACATGCTCAAGGAAATAGGAAGAGCCTAACTTTAGGCACCCACCCTCAATCTTCAGATTCCTCAACTATTTAGCTATGTGATCAGAGGTGAGTCACTATGTCCCTCTATGCCTCAACACCTATAAAATGGAGACATTATTACTTTCAGCACTATCAAGTTTAAATATATTTATTCATTCATTCATGTAATATTTGCCCAGCAGAAACCCTTTGCCTAGAACTCCGTGAGGAACCAGAATAGAAATATGAACAAGACAGACATTCTTCATGGGGCATACAATCTAATGGGAAGAGACACATTGTATATGTGTTTATAAGTTCAAAAGGCACACTGGTTTCTCTTCAGATAGTATAAATCTTTTGCTTTTTTCAAGTTGAAAGCACTGTGAGAGAACAGAAGGAATCCAGTAAGAGCCATGTATGAAAGGCCTTTAATAAATATGACTTCCTTTTTTCCTTTCTCCTGGCTGTTTTCTTTTTCATCATGACCTTTGCATTTTGCTTGCATGTTTCCTTTTTCACCACTCATCTATGTTCTTGTAGTAAAATTAGAATACTCCAGAGAAGTCCAGATTTGGTTCAATGGCTGATTGACATCTGCATATTGTATTTGAAGCATATATTAGAACCCTTTCACCCCAATAGATGAGCCACCTATGTCATACCTAGGTGAGGGGTATCCTTACCTTGGGCATAAAGTAAGGCAGTCAGAAAGCCCAAACTATTTCATCATCATATGGTCAAGTCTTGGTGGCTGTGCCCAATGATAGAAGCCTGGGTTAAGTTCCCAAAGGACAAGAACCAGAGGAATGAGGATCTGTGTTAGATATTAGGGAGGGACAAAGAGAAACACAAGTACTTTAGGGTTCTTCTGACAGTTGGGGAATTCAGAAACACACAATGCCAGATACCACACATATGTATTAGACGTGATCATATCAACATCTCGAAACCTAGTTCATCATTTCTGCCCACTTATCTCCTCAGATTCCTACTGGAAATGCCTTGCCCTCAGATACCTGCATACAGTAATAGCAATATCATCATCCAGTTACAAAGGCCTAAAATATTCAAATTAGTTTTTATTCCCATATTTCCATCAACTCCATATCCAGTTAATTATAGGTTCTGCTGAGCTGATCCTTAAATCCTACCTTTTCCTGTCCAAAGACACTAAGGTAGCATTCCTTATATATAACTCTTACCATTCCCCTGCTTAAAATCCTTCGGGTTGCTGCAGAATATCATTTGCATAATGAAACCCAAGCTCCTTAGTTTAATATTTCTGGTCCTCTATGATCTATATCCAACTCCTTTCTTCCTTCCTGAAGTCCTGACACTATCTTATGTGATTATATTAACCACAATTTTAACTTTTTTTGTTTTGATACTTTGACATCTAGGGCCTTGGTGACCCTGGAGGGGATCTCCCCGCCCAGGGCTAGCCAATGTGTAGAGATAGTAAACTGCTACCCCTGGACATACCTTTAAATGAGAAACAACCAATCTAGACCTCTCTTTTCCCAACACCTCATCTATGGCTTTTGCACCCGCAGTCACTAGTCCCCTGCCCTGATCATCCAAGGGCCAATTAGCAGATAACTAGGGATAATCCCTATTCCCCTAAATTGGTTGAAATCATTGAAACTAGCCAATCTGAACCTTTTTACTCCTCTTTGTCTAATCCTTCCCATAGAAACCACCGTCAAGGCTCCTGCCCTTATTTTCTTCAGCTTCTTTTGCCTCATTGGTGCTTCCCCCTGTGGCCTCTTGGGGTATGGCATGCTTCCTCTTGGGATCTGTGAGTATAACAATCTTTTCAATTAACAGTCATCTCTCTGTTGACCTTGTTAAATAATATTATAAAAACCTATATTTTAATGTAAGGAATTCTATGCTCCAGAAGTATTACTTCTGTTTCCCAAACAGGACCCTGCTTTTCCATGTCCATGTCTTTGTGCTATTCCTCATTCTCAAGATAAACTCCCTTTGCTACTATTGCACTTTATAATTCTATCCCTCCTTCCATGTACTCTTACAGGCATTGTCTTCAAGCCCTGGTAATAAAGATGAGTGTGTAACTTACAAGTTAGTAACATAGTATGCCACATGGCAAGTTGAAGGCAGCGTCAGGCCTCAGAGCCTCACAGGCTCTCTTTGACCTTCTCAATCATTGCATTGGCTCTGGTCCTCTGACTGTGTCCAACAGAAATAGATGTTAATCAACTTGAGTATACAAAGGATTTCCCATAAGGATGCTGGAGAAGCTCACGGAATTGTAAAAGAAACTGGAGGAATGGACCTCAGGTGAAGTGGGAACAAGGGCAGCCAAGTGACAGCCAAGTCTCTGAGTTTTCTGTCGAGATGTCAGTCTTCAATAGGACTCAAATCAAGCCTACTCCCTTAAAGTTTCAATTATCTATAAGTGACATTTTGAGGCATCCAGCCTATAAGGTATAATCCCTAGACCAATGAGCTATGGTAAGATGTGTTTGAGAGGTAGGGGAAAGTCCCAGAACACTGATGTGATCAGTGGCCTATCATTCTTGTGTATTAGGGTTTCCCAAAGAAAATGGAATGACTGATACCTAGGCATATACCCCAATTCAAGTCTCCTACAGACAACTTTCTAATGTAGCAAATACTTTCACTAGTTGGGCAGTGGACAGCCAGATTAAAAGAGCTCCAAAGCAAAGCAACTTTAACAGTTCAATAGTCACTGGACACAATTCTATGCAAAAACTATGCTAGATACTGGGTGGTGGAAGTGATGAAATTGGGCTCTGAAAATTAGTAAGATCTGGCAACTGTTCAAGGATAAGATAGGCAGGCAAACCAGAATAAAGGAAGGCAGGATAAAGGAAGTGATGTTACTAAAAGGTAAAAGCCTCCTAAAAGAATGTGATGAGGTTTTACAATATGAACAGGTTCCCTAAAATTTACAACCAGAGAAAAACTGAAAAGTTAAAGTCCAGATTTTCCTTCTTATTGAAACAACTTCTTATGCTAAAAACTATACATGACTCTGTGGAAAGGAACTCAATGTTCTTATTTCCACCTACTGCAGCCCAGATGCCAATTTAAACATCTGCCACCCCTTAATTGCAATTAGGGAAGTTCAGGGTTTAGAGGCTCATGTGCCACTGCTAAGCCCCTACTCGGACTAAATAAACACAGTATCTGGGGAGAAAAGAAATTACCGAAGGAGTCTTACCTATACTTCTATGAAGATTTCAGATGCCAGGGAGGAAAGAGGAGGGGAGGAGACATGAGGGCAGGAAAGATAGTGGAATGAGATGGACATCATTGCCCTAGGTACATGTATGAATGCACATATGGTGTGACTCTACATCATGTACAACCAGAGAAATGAAAAGTTGTGCTCCATTTGTTTACAATGAATCAAAATGCATTCTGCTGTCATGTACACCTAATTAGAATAAATAAATTGGAAAAAAAAGCTTTCAGATGCTCCATCAAGGAGAAATTTCTGAGAGTCTATGAGCACAGCAAGAATAAAGTACTTTAGAATTCTTGATGATAGGGTTAAGGATAGTTCTTAGTTAATAACATTGCTATACAAGGAGAGTTTGCCACAACATTTCATAAGTCAAGCGCAAGCCCAAGGCAATGCTGTTGCAACATATTTGGATCCGTCTCACATTGTGGTGATGAGTGTGTGAAGAATTTAGCAACCTTGGACTCATTGGTATTATCAGAACAATCATCTTTACTGAGAGCAGCAAGGTGTATCTCACAACCTCTCAAAGTCAAAGATCAGGTTAAGATTTGATATGAGGGTGGAAAAATGCAATGGCTTCTTCACATACTACCAAGTGGTTACCAGAGGCATGAAGGGGGCAGGGGCAATGGAGAATGTAGAGAAAAGGAAAACTGAAGAAGGAAATTAGGGAGGGAGGAGGTGTATTATCTGCATTATTTCTACTGTTGAAGTGGGGGAAAGTGAGGGCAACAGCACCCTCTCACCATTAGCAGTAGAGAGATGATCTGTTGAGCGAGGGAGAAAATCAGTTAATTTTTCTGCAGGCCCACTATGCTTCAGATATTAATGATTTCCTTTGACTTGGGAACCTGGGTCAGGGAAGCCTCCACCATTTGTACTTGTAAATTGCAACTTAAAAGGTATGGCAGACTCTCCCCACCCTTAATACATATGTAGGTCTCATCTCTAGAACTTAGTTTCTTTTAGCCCAATATTTAGCCTCTACTGCTGGGTTGAAAATGGTTGAAAAGAAACAATTTCATGTGGCTCACCTTGATACATGCACTCACTGTAAATTATGTTTTTTAAGGGTATTAATTTGTTAAATGAAAATATTTTTTTAAATTATTTTGTGAACTTGCTTTGTCATCTTGTCATTAAAAAAAATATATAGCACATTGGGATCCTTAAAAAAAAAAAAGTGACCAAGGCCCTTTTTCGCTAGAGCCAGTTTCTACATTTTTTATTCAATAATTTATTCTAATTAGGTATATATGACAACAATGCATTTTGATTCATTGTACACAAATGCAGCACAACTTTTCATTTCTGTGGTTGTACACAATGCAGTGTTGCACCATATGTGCAGTCACACATTGACCTAGGGTCAGTTTCTACCTTTATTCTGGAGCCCTCACAGAGCAAAGAAGGCCTCATAAATGAGCATCATTTGATGCTCAAGACTCGGAGCACTTCTCATGTTCAACTCTGAGTCTTTTTTTTTTTCCTTAAATGTTGCACCTCCACCTCACTTTTTTTTTTTTTCCTTTTTGTAGTACTGGGTCTCTACCACTGAGTTACATTACTACCCCTTTTTAATTTTGAGAGAGGGTCTCACTAAGTTGCTGAGGCTGGCCTTGAACTTGGATCCACCTGCCTCAGCATTCAGAATAGCTGAGATTATAGACATGTGCTGCTGTGCCCAGCTTCAGTCTCGTTTCTTACAGTTAACTATCTAAATCAATAAAGGTTCTCCTATTGCATATTTTTAATATCACTATATCTGTTTGGCCACCAGATTGCAAACATATATTCTCTCCCTTTAAATGTTCTGTGGCTTCTCCAAATTCTTGCTCTGCAAACCATGTTTAACCTCCTACAAAGTTAATGTCAATTAATTCTAAATTCACTCACTGAAAATTTAGGCCAACATAAATCTTAGTGAAATTGCTATCAAAAGTTTCTCTGAGCTGGGCACAGTGGCTCAAGCCTGTAATCCCAGCACTTAGGGAAGCTGAGACAGGAGAATCGCCAGTTCAAAGCCAGCCTCAGCAATGGCAAGGTGCTAAGCAACTCAGTGAGACCCTGTCTCTACATAAAACACAAAATAGGGCTAGGGATGTGGCTCAGTGGTCGAGGACCCCTGAGTTCAATCCCCAGTACCAAAAAAAAAAAAAAATTTCTCTGGCTGACTCTGAATATAGAAGCTGCTGTAGCAAAGGAAGACTGATATAGGTATAGGGTCCAGCTATCACTTCTCCTCATTCATCTTCAACAAACAAAAATTATGTTTGCTGCAGGCATGCTGTGTATATGCACATAACTGTATAAGAGCTCATTTTTAAATATTTATCGAGGCTTGATGATGTGTCAGGCACTGGAGATACAACGTGCATGAACTAGACAAATCTTGTCATGGAGCTCACAATCTAGTGGGTGATACAGAAAAGAGAGAATGATAATGTTGTTGAGTGCCACAACAGGAAGGATCAAAAGCGACTAGGTCCTATGGAAGCAGCCATCCTTACCATAGGGTCGAGTGTCTACCTGTGCCAAGCACTATTTAGGTGCTACAAGAGATAAGTAAACTGGGAGGACTGTTTGAGCAGGGTACTTACTGAATGAGGAACACGATTCTAATGAGCAGGATAGAAACGATCACGTGGACTCAGAATGAGAGGTCAGGGATTGCAGTGATGCCTGATTAAGACCTGAAGGATGGAGGAGTTAGCCAGGTAAGGGAGCCTGCAACTTGGGGGAAAATGCTCTAGGCAGAGCAAAACTGGACATGCAAAAGACTAGAAGAGAAGAAACAAAAGAGATAGGGAATAGTCAAAAATAACTAGCTACCCCTTTTCCTGAAAACATTGTTTTGTGTAAGGGCCAGTTTTTTCATATCTTTTTTTTCTTTTAGAAGCCTTACTGATACACCAGTCCAAACATGTATATACCTTGCAAAACATGCCAAAGGAATTCCTGCCATCTGGTGGGCAAAGAGGACATCACAATGTGCAGAAAATCACTATTATAATTTTAGGCTCATAGTATACCAAATTGTGGCATTTCCACTCAATGGTATTAAGAGCCCTGACATGTGAGAACATTCTCAGGCAATGCTCTCCTATAGAAATGATGAAAGGAAGCTAGGGAAAGGAAAACAAGTATGTACTTGTACCAATACCATACTTTGGGAGCATAGTCTCATGTATTCCTTCATATAGTAGGTGCATGAATCCCATTTTGCAGCTGAAGAAACTGAGATTCAGTTCAGGGAAGAACCAGTCTTGGCTGACTGCTTTATGTTATGCTGCCTACAGTCAGGGTTTATTTTTTTAATCATTAAAAGGTGAAGCAGGAGACATGAAAATGCTCCCCAGTTGTGTGTGACATTTATACTTTTAAATGTAAGACCTCAAGAGAAAATACTTAAGGTCCCATTTGGTGCTCAAAAGACACTGGAAGAATCTCAGAAACAAATATATCAGTTAGTTCCCAAAGCAGAGTTAGCCTTAGATGCCACATTATAAGAGACATATTTTCAAAGCTAAAAAACTGGAATGTATTTCCAACAATTTCATAATACTTCTGGTTTAAAGTCAGAAATGCAATTTGGATGTAGAAACGCTGGAATTCTCTCAGAACACATGAGTTTTTGGGATTAAAACTATTTCAAAGAAAAATCCAGGATAAATAGGATCCCATATGAATGAAGATGAATTTTATCAGCCTAATCAAGTGTGCACATTATGCTTTCCCATGGTAAAACATTAACTTGTAAGTCCTTAAAACAAATTTTTTATTGTTATAGTGTTTGGCACAGAAGTGGAGTTAAGAACATGACTATAATAGAGAATTATGAAATTTTTTGCTTACTCGCCTCTTGTACAAGAATGTAAAGGGTTATAGATAAAATGTCCACCAGCTGTTCTTTTTCTATTGAGATCAACCCAATGGGAAGAGCACCAAGATGGAACAGAGAGGAATTACTAGTGTTAGATAGGATGGGGATGGGGTAGCTGAGAAACCTTAGGAGGGATCACCAAGGGATGTGGGATGTGGCTCAGTGGTCGAGTAAACCTGAGTTCAATCCCCAGTACCAAAAACAAACAAACAAACAAAAAAAACTAGTCTAGTCACAATGTATAGGGGTGAACAAGAAAGATATTTTTTCATAATATACAACAGAGATGCACGCTGTTGTTTTTATTTTTTTAAACATAAAAGCGATGTCTACTATTTGTGAGGGCTTTAAAATTTTGATATGGTCCTTTACCTGAGGAGTTTTAAGATAAAGAGCAAAGAAAGATACATAACACCAGGCATTTATTTAACCATCACTGGTGGGAAAGTGTATTTTAAAGAAGCAGTGGTTCCGAGGTTGGTGGCACATGCCTATTATTCCAGTGACTTGGGAGACTGAGGCACAGGATTAAAAGTTTGAGGGCAGCCTCAGTAACTTAGTGAGACTCTGTATCCAAATGAAGTAAAGAGGGCTGGCATGTAGCTCACAGGTACAGTGTCAGTGGGTTCCATCCCCAGAACTGCAGTAAAATAAAATAATTTAAAAAATAAAGGAGCTGTGGTTATGCTTGCTTAAGGTTACTCATATGCATAGTGACTGGTTTTTTAAAAAAATATTTTCGTAGTTGTGTATGGACAGCATGCTTTTATTTTATTTGCTTATTTTTATGTGGATCGAACCTAGTGCCTCACACATGCTAGGCAAGCATTCTGTTACTGAGCTACAGCCCCAGCCCACTGGTTTTGTTTTTAATCAGAGAATTTGGGTACAGGAAAAGATAGTGATCAGCAACATGCCAGAAGAAATGCAGAAATTTCTACATGGTAAAAAATGAGTGTCTAGAGAAGTAACTGGATTCCCCAGGCCCCTGCTCCTTTTTCTTAAAGACAGAGATAAAATAACAACAATGTGAGGCCACAGAGGCATACATCTGTTTCTGATTTCTTTGTCTTGTCCTAGTTGGGAGTAATTTCTAAATCATATGCTATAGTCTCAGGAAAGTTAACAGAAGGAATTTACACAAAGGGCAAATACTTAATTAAATACACATATAAAAACACACCATTAATAGAATGTAGATAAGGAATATATGCAGAACTTCGGATTAGGATAAAATCCTCTGATGGTTCTTTAATTTTCTGATTTGTGCAATTAGTCCCACTAGTGTTCAGTTTTTACTATTGTTATCAGGATGTCAGAAACCCATCCCTCAACCCATTTTCTTAGTTTCCTACTAGACTGGCATTGGCATTCTGGAAGTCTGGAACTAGAGATGAATCTAAAAGTTACTTATTCCTTATTTTCCTTCATGTTAGAATTAAATTTTCTAGTTCTAAATCTGTTATTTTCCTTAAAGAATTACTTCAGTAATGTCAAAGATGGAATCTGCTTAATGGCTAGGACCTCCAGTGTTAAATTCAAAAATATATCTGCACTTGGGGCATGCTTAAATAGAAATTATAAACCATTTTTTCTAGTCATCTTTTTGTTTTCTAGTCATATTTCTTGGCTTATTTTTTAAAAACATTTTTTTTAGTTGTTTGTTTTGTTTTTTTGTGGTGCTGGGGGTTGAACCCAGGACCTCATGCATACTAGGCAAGAGCCCCAGCACTGAGCTACTCCCCATCCCCACACATATAATCTTGACTTTTCTTTTCTACTCATCCTTTGGTCAAGGATAATTTTATCCTTTTAGTTCATTCTCTTCTACTGAGAAAAAACTACCAGGTCAGATTAAGCTCTTAAATTGCAATTTCTTTTCTGGACTTCACTTTTAGAATTTTCACACCTAATTCAAATTGCTCTTCTAAGATCATGCTTTTTTTACTTTAGATTAGATATCTAAAACACCATTATTTATTAAATGTTTGCCATAATGACTTTTGTGGTTACACTGTTGATTACTCTGTTGAAAACCTTGCTGTAATGTGACCCAGCATTAACTAATTCTGATTACTTATCTGGTACATGGTGCATAATGTCGACCTTTCAAGGAAGGAGTTTAAACATGTAATTTGACAAAATTAGGAAATGGCCACATCAGTTGACAATGTCTGGTGTTAGGTACTGTGTTCTTTAAAGACCACAGACAACATGAACTAATGTAGGCGGAAACAATACATCTGCAGACACTGGCAGACAGCATTACCCACTGAATTTGGCCAGTTTCTTAAGATAAATAACTTTTTGGTGACGTGCAGAGCTGAAATTACATAAACAACAGAAATTACTAAAATCTAAGCCAGCAAGTTTTGTGAGTTTTAAGCTTTTATGCAATCAATATCCTGACATCTGTACCACAATTTTGTCCCTAAAATACTGATGCCAGAAACTAAAACATTAACATTACTTGATGACTTTTGTTTATATTTTGAAATAAACTAAATTTAATTCTTTGGAATAACCATTCTTGAGCCACATTTTTATTTAGGTCATTAAGACAACCATAATCATCTCCTAATAAGGGAAAGTTTCATTAAAAATGCTAGAGAGCTGCAGCCTGTTTCAAAAACTAATACTTGTAGCTTGTTATATTAATAGTTCTAAATGTCTAACCATATAAATGAAAACACCCTTAACAGTTTTATCTCAAGAGCCTGACTAGTAAGAATTTTAAAAAGCTGACAATGAAAAATAGCTGAATATTCCAGGAACTTCTATAATAATAGGAAATGGCATTAACTCATTACCTTCTTAATCTTTCTCTAGAAATGACTATTTTATCTGATTAAAATATTTTAGGGAGGTACCTGCCATTATAAAATGGTATACAGAAGGCTTAGAAACTGCAAGAATAGGCATATGGAAGTCCCTTATTATTTTTATCCAACACATTGGGAATGTTTCCCCCAAACTGATGCAAATTCTCCAGTGGAACTAAAATTCCCCAAGAGCAAATTTATAATATTGGTATTTTTTAAAAATATTTTGTTTAGTTGTAGATGAACACTATCTTTATTTATTTTATGTGGTGCTGAGGATCGAACCCAGTGCCTCATGTATGCGAGGCAAGCGCTCAACCGCTGAGCCATAACCCCAACCCCAAATATTGGTATTTTTTAAAAGATCTTTTATCTCCCTCCTTGAATATCAACAAAGTCCTGTTCCAACAGAAAGTTAAAACAACAGGTCTGAATTCTAAACTTTCTTAGAAAATGTCTTCCTCCCTTGTCGTTCTGGTAGTTAATATATTCTTCCTCTTAATTTTCTGAGGATATGTGAGTCAAAAATCTTAGCTAAGTAAAGATTTCATTTTGGTTACTAAGGTTTACTGTTTTACAATATGTGATAAATACCCTACAATTAAGTTAATTAGCAACTTTTTAATACAAAAATCTATCATTCATATACTACTTGAGCCAGGTCAGTATTTGTTTACCTATAATCCACTATTTGCTTAAGAGAGATGTTTCATTAATCTCAGAAGGAAAACACTCCCAGTGGTCAATTTTTTTGGCAGCCCCCCTTTCTTTTAAAAAGAGGGGTCTTGTTATATTATTGTTCATGCTGGCCCAAATTCCTGGACTAAAGTGATCCTCTTGCCTTGTCCCCAAAGCAGCTGGGACTGTAGGCATATGCCATACACGGCTGGCTTAAACAATCATTTTTAAAATTAGTCTGACATAAAAATACAAAAGAATAACTTTATTAAACATATAAATTCAAAAAAGATTACAGCATAAGACAGCAGATCAAAAGCCATGGTATACATATAATAGTGTACACACACACACACACACACAATTATCTACATTTACCAAATATACTTACCAAAAAAATTAGGTAGACACACTGACCTGTCAATGCTCAAAATAACAAAATAAATATTTGTCCCTAATCTGTTTTTATAATTTATAAATCTCAGATCTACTCTCCTCCAGACTTATTTCCCATAGGAAGTTTGCTATGCTGTACACATCATGCTATATGCCATACATATCATTTTGGAATGTAAATAATATATAAACTTCTATCTTAGGTCCCTTTCCATTTTGCCTCCTTCATTGGCTCTTTTCCCAATCCACCTAAAACTCCAATAATCATTCTTTTCTAAATAGTATCAACTTAGTTAAAACAGGGCACGGATATCTGGAGGGCTCTAGGTATTAGAAAAATTTCCAGTGGTATTCTCAATTCTGTATTCACTTTTCCTTTGGGTAGCTACCTAATAATACTAAGTTGGTGTTTAAAAAAAAAACAAACCACACTCAAAAGAGAAAAGGATAAGCATTTTAGACTATTAATACTCACATTAGTCCTAAAGGCTTTCCCTTATCAACCAGTGTGTATATTATTACTTTTAAATTCCCAACTGTAAACATAAAACATTTAATACAACACCCAGAAACTTTATGGTAAATGCCATAAAATTTCCCAAGTGACTATGTTAGGTGAGGGCAAAGAAAGAAAAATCAAGAAAATAAGACAATTTACACAAAAATGTGTTCATGAAACTTTTTTTAAATGGACAAATTCAATTTTAAGTGATATTTTGCCCATGACCAATATTTCCTTATTGTCTTAGTGTTCATAAAAGATGTAATGTATCCTCTAGGAAATTATCTTTATCTATAAAACTGTTAAGAGTACTAGTGCCATTTTGAACTTTTCAAAAGGACAGAGCTCATACTCTTAAGGAATCAGGGAACTAAGTCTTTTGACTCATTTAATCCCTATCACACCCATTAATTTTAATATTTTCACATTGACCCCCTGCTATGCTAAAACTACTCTTTTTTTTTGCATATGGCAGTGAAAAGTTTTAGAGAAACTAAAGGTCTGATTCTACTTGGATTGGTTTAACTCAAAGATCATGTTGTCTGTCCAAAGAATTCTCCCAGATATTTTAAAGTAATCTTAATCTATATTTTATAACCTGTCATGAGACAGATAACATTTTAAAATAAATTGTTTACCCTATCCTGGTCTCAACAAGAACGTACAGCTATTACAAAAACTCTTCACTCCATCTCATAATACACAACAGTAACATTAAATGAAGAACCATCATCACAAGCTCATATCTTTAAAAAATGGATGTAACAAAGCTTCTTCTGCTGTTATTCTGGAAGCTGGATTTAAGTCTAGAAGTTTATCAAGCAGGTCGTAAGCTTCATCAGGTACCTCATCCCAGCCTTCTAAATTGGTATTACATTCATCACAACTACTGCCACAGCCATTACTATCCCCTTTACATAATGAATTCCCTAAGTGCTGTGCCTGGGATGTTTGTATGATGTAAGAAGTTTTCTGGTCAGTCTTCTCTGAAAAGGATGGGTCAAAAGTACATCCTTGGAAATCACTTGTTAATCTGGAAGTGTTAGAATTTCGACCCCTGAGTCTCTCACAGAGTTTCCTTAAGTCTTGTGCTGGGACTTCTTTGCTACATAATATTGATTTGCCTAAAAGGAAAAACAAAAATACATACATACATATTTCATTATATTATTTGCATATATCAAAAGCATCTGTCATGGGAAACAGGCAAGTCCAGCCATATGCTTTATGAATATATACATATATATGCATACACACAAAATATTAACACAGAGCACCACACCCAGGGGTGCTTTATCACGGAGCTATATCCCCAGCCTTTTTTGTTTTTTATTTTGAGAAAGGGTATTGCTAAATTGCTAAGGCTGACCTTGAACTTGGAATCCTCTTGTCTCAGCCTCCTGAGGCACTGGGATTAAGAGCATGCAACACTGTGTCTAGCTACCACAAGCTATTTTTAAGTTGTATTTGAAATACATAATTGAAGGCCAAACCATAAAGTGGGAAATAGTAGAAAGCAGCAACTTACTGAGCTATGTCAGGTACTCACTTGACTCTGCCAATTTCTTCAGCTTCACTTTATTCTTTCATAATATTTAACTAGCCACAGCTCCCACTCTCCATCCTACCTCCAATCCTCTATGCTTTTAAGCACTCTACAACCTTGTGTGCCCAGGAGGCTCCCACATACATCTCCACTTTGCTCAAGAAGCCCTTCTGTGATGTCTGACATTCAGAGACAACTGATTTGGTTAAGCTTCTGTCATATCCTGCGGATATTATTACTTTTGCTACATTACATTGTAACTGACAAAATGTGTGTTAGTCCTACCTATTAGGTCATGAATTCTTTGAAGATAGAGAATGTCCTATTTTGAACCCCCCAAACCAATACAATGCCTGGTACCTGCTAGGTGCTCAGTTAACGTCTGTTAGACTGAACAAAAAGGCATTGCTCATTTGAACATCTGTATTCAAATGTCACACTTTTAAAGGTACTGGTTTTGATCAACCTATCCTAAATAGCTAAGCTCTCTTCTCTTCATTTCTTTTCTCCTTGTCTTTTTCAGTACCATTCACTTCTGTTAGTAAATATTTACTTTCTTGCCCTCATTAGAGAGGGTATTTAAGCTCTATAAAAGCAGAAACTCACAACAGTACCTAGTACAGATAAAGTCCCAATGATGTTTCTGAACGAACTAATAAGCAAACTAGATCTCAAGTTTCTTAAAATATAAATGTCTTCATAAAATAATTACCAGACACAGGCAAAAATAAGTTATACACACAAATAGGCAACTGTGTACTAATTTTGCTTTATATTTCCTTATTAAACAGAAATGTGGCTCTAAATAATTAGCATAACATTTAGATCTCTTTCTGGAGTATGCAGGTTATAAAAGCAATTTGGATAAAGTTACTTTTATATATTCTAATCTAAGAATGAGACTGATATAGTAGGGCAGGAAAAAAGGGGGGTGGGTTACTCAAAGAGAAAACAAAGGGAAATAAATTACTACAAGCTAAGTATGCAAATTCTTCTTTACTTTTAAATCTATTATTCCTATCATTTTCTCTAGGAAATTCTAGCCAGAGGATAATAGTCATATAGTTTTATTAGCTTGCTCTGAAGTCATGAAACAAAAACAGTATATGTTATAGCACATCCCAACCTATACAATATGTTTATTTTTGAACATGACCAAAGAGATAGTACATTTGAACTATTCAAGGAAAATAATTTACACTAGTACATTCAATCAAAATTCATTTTGGGGTTGAGATTGTGGCTCAGTGGTAGAGCACTTGCCTCGCAAGTGTGAGGCACTGGGTTCGATCCTCAGCACCACATAAAAATAAAACAAAATAAAGATACTGTGTCCATCTACAACTAAAAGAAATATTTTTTAAAAATTTCATTTTGTTATAGACTATTATCTATCGGGCATTTGTTTTAGCTCCAAGTTTTCTTTTGAAATTATTCAACAGAATTCAATGAGTATTTAATGATAACCTAAAATGGAGCCAGGTCTAAGGGCTGAGGATGATGGGGCAGGTTATATACAAGAGAAGCAGAGGCACTCTCACTGCTAATCTCAGGCAAGTCATCTCTTTATGTTCTAAAAGAGAACACAGTCTTGTGTATTTAAATTTTGCCTTCTGTTGTCAGCTCAAAGTTACAGTATGCTCTGACTGAAATAACTGTAGAAGTTATACTAAAAGAAAGGCAAGTGCCATATAGCATTATTACTTTTTAAAATGAGAACAAACATTGTAATAATACATTTCTAAAAGCCCTTGTTTAATATCTGACATTTGCTCTGAAGTATTTTTGTGTCAGATATACTTTGGACTTTTGGCTCTTGTTATAATTTTGACTACCAATCGGGGAAGAATCAAGCTCAACAAAATGTTTTGGTGCTGGCTGATAAACTTTATGCTCACAAACTTCTCTTAAAGTTATTTAATAGTAGATAAATGTTTTCTTAACTAGTTAAGCATAAACATACTCATGTTTATTATAATATAATACCAGTTTCAAGATAATGATCTTGTTTTACATTCAGTCATTTTCCCCTTATATGTATATATTATTTCATCTTATTATCTTCAAATAAATTTTCTTATAATAGGTGGAAGAAAAGGTACAAGGTGTGGATTGACTTGGCAGCAGAAATAATTTTTGACAAGCCTTTAGTATGAGGCTTTCCTAAAAATCACCACCAAGTTTTCCTTATGGAATAGACTATAGCACTGGTACCTAAGCAAGAGGCAATGATTTTTGCGGTAACTAAACAGAAGTGGTTCATGGTCAAAATCATTTCTTTTCAAACTAACAAGCCTGTAGTCTTTTTCAGTATGTTTTTCTGAATTATATTCTCAGAATGGCACAGACTTGGGTATATAAATTTCTTGAAACTTCTCAGTTAATTCTGATATGCACTATTGGTTAAGAACCACTCATCCTGGGACTGAGCACATGATAGCCCAGTTACTCTTGAGGTAGGCTGACACTGTCCAGGGCTGGGGTTGTAGCTCAGTGGTAGAGCGCTTGCCTCGCATGCGTGAGGCACTGAGTTTGATCCTCATCACCACATAAAAATAAATAAAGATATTGTCTCCATCTACAACTAAAATACTTAAAAAAAAACCACTATCCATAGGCGTGTTCCATACTGTATGGTGCAAGATGACCCACTCAGACCCTCTCCTTGGAAAGTATCAAATATCAATTGTGCTTAGAGAATAAACTCAAGGTGGGCATGTGAATTCAGGTTGTTGGACAGAGAAAGGCTGAGAGAATTCTCAGGTGCCCAATAAAGTAAACTGTATATCCCAGTCTTGAAGAACCTGTATAGAAATGACTTCCTATGTCCCATGTCCAATACATGCTTACAGAAATACTCCATCTGAAAAGGTGTTCTTATGGATTAAAGGCATTCTTATGGATTTCACTTCTCTGCTACCCTTCCCCTGGAAACCTGACTACTAACTCACATTTCAATTCTCTTCCCAATCATAGTTCTTATTAGGCTGTATTACAATTCTTTACTTATTAGACTAAAATCAATTAAGGAGAGGATATTCTTAGTACCACATAAAGCATCTAATAAATATTTATGTAATAAAAGTCACTAAAGTAGTTTTTACTCCTTATTCTTTTGTTTAAGACTGTAAAGCTGAACTTTAAATACTGGAGTAGTTTAGTACTCTATAATTGGTAGATTAAATTATTACATGTAAAGAGGAGAAGAGATGACAAATTATTTTCTTACATGAATGCAAGGTATTTTAGAGCAATGAAGAATTCCCTACCTATGATTAGATATATTTATGAATACTGATTATGTTTATTTGTAAAGAGAATTTTATGTTTGTAGGATACAATCAAAGGCATCTGTTTTGTTCTATAATATAAAACTTCTTACCAAAAGTTTTTGCAGCTTGGATAGTTTCCCTGGATCCCCGAATTGTCATAATTTGAGCCAAAGCAGTTAAGTCATCACTTGCTTTATAAAATGGATATCGTCCACTGAGCAAAGAAAGGAATATGACTCCTGCAGACCACATGTCAATTGCTGTAACAGAAAACAAACCTTAAAAATAAATTCCAAATCTATAATTTCATCATTTAAATAAATAGTTTTCAACCTTTACTGTGCACTGAAAACTTCTTGGGAGCTTTAAAAAATTCAGATGCCCAGGCTCAATCCCTCAGAGATTCTGATCAGTCTGGAGTTAGGTATTTTTAAAAAGACCCCCAGGTGATTGTAATTTATACCCAGGATCCCTGATTCAATATCCTTACTAAAAATTACAATGTTTTATTTCTGGAACAATATGTTAGTAAGTTAAAAGGATATTTATTTCATCATCAGAAAATTCTTAAGTAAACATACATTGTATAAGATCAAAAGAAACCAAAAATAGCTGTGTGCAAAAAATCTGGATCCCTCTCAAAACCTACACTACAGCAGTGTTTCTCATTCTAGTGAAAAGTACTGAATATTAGAAGCTCTTCTTCAGCCATATGTTAACACTAACTACTACTTATAGAAACTTTCATCTCTGGAATTCTGGCAGTTAAGATTAAGACTAGGGGCTGGGATTGTAGCTCAGCGGCAGAGTGCTTGCCTCGCATGCGTGAGGCCCTGGGTTCGATCCTCAGCACCACATACAAAGCAATAAAATAAAGACATTGTGTCCATCTATAACTAAAAATATATTTAAAAAAAAAAAAGATTAAGACTAGCTCAGCTTTAGCCATGGGTTCAATACTCAGCACTACCTAAAACAAAACAAAATGCACCTTATTTTTCTTTTAGGGACATCTTTTCTCCTGATTGTTGAAGTTTTAGTGTTACCAATTTATTGCTCTCTATTCCCTTGGCCACTGATCATTTGTCTTTCTTAGTTCTATTAATATCTTTAACTACTCCTTCAATGTTTGCGCCAAGGCTTCAGTGCCAAGGTTCCTCAGAGTTCCAATCTATTCCTCTGTTACATTCTCCTTGATTGTTTCATCCACCATACAACTTCAACTACCTTAATGATGATATGCTGTATTTCCAACCCAGCTCCTTCCCTGAACTTCAGACTTAACTTTTATTCTGCTAGATGTCTGGAGATACCACAGATGTCTCAAACCAAATTATGCTGCATTCCAGCTTCACCTTTCTGTACAAACCACTTACCTCTCCTTTGTTCTTTATATTGGTTACTCATAGCACCCAAGTCCTCAGGATAGGAATCTGGTAAACATCCTGAATGTGTTTCCCCCTTGCCGCTCACCTTTCAACACCCAAATTCAACATTCAATTTCCTATCAATTTGCCTTTCTAATCTTTTACCTTTCTTTTACCAATGTTCCCATTCACATTTTCATCATCTTTTACCTGAAGAACCTCCAAAATCTATCCTCTCTGCAAACCTGCCTGAATGACTCATTTGGAATACAATATTACTATCTTTCCCGTGTATAGCTTTCTACAGTATAAAACCCAAGCTGTTTAAAAGTGGTATCTGACCTTGTATACCTCTTTACAAGTTTATTTCTAACCATTCCTTGACTTGTGTCTTATATTCTAGCAATACTAAACTTTTATAGTTTCCTGTATGGCTAGACTATGCTGTTTCAGTTCCTCAGCTAACACCTCAACGCTAATCCTCCAGCCCAATTCATAGTCTTATCTCAGAGATCATCTCTTCCATGAACTTCCTTTCACAATCCCTTTGGGTTAGAATAAATACCTCTTAAATGCTTTGTATGCGGCTTTATCATCATGTTCAACACATTATTTCATAATTATTTGAGAATGTGAACTAACTAGAGGGTGAGCAGGTGGTCTCATTCATTTTTGCATCATTAGCAAGCACAGAACAGACATATGATGAATAAATGCATTATTTCAAAGCCTATAATCCAAGTGAATAGCAGGGTTCATCTATTCATTCAACAAAATGTTTCCTGGTTTCCAGCTCCGTAACATTTTTTTAAAAAAATTATTATTAGCACTTATTAACTGTACCAAATAATGGGTTTCACTGTAACAATTTCAAATATGTATATAAGGTAGACTGTATCCACCCTATTACCTTCTTTTCTCTGATACCTCTAGTCCCCTTTTCCTTCCCTAGTAGTCAGTCCCCTTCTACTTTTCTGTGTCAACTTTATGTTTTCTTTTTTCCTTTTTAAAAATCTTTCAACTGTTATTATACTATTCTCATAGAAAACAAAAACTAATTTTAATCAAACATAATTATACCTGCACCATAGAAAACTTTTGAGGTACTAAGTATGCAGATGAAGTGCTGCAAATCTAAAGTTGGCAAAAAATTCTCAACACAATTTCCCCTCAAGGGTGACAAAATATACTGTATTTAAAAAAAAAAAAAAGCAACATTAGTAAGAGAAACTTTCATAAGAATGGCATTATCTCAAAAATGGGAATGTCACATTGCTAGAACTACTTAATTTAATTAAAAGCAGGAGAGCTCACTATTAGTCATAAAGAAAATCATAAAATATATCTAGATAATTCATTTGAACATATCTATATTTCCAGTGCAACATACCTGTAGTTTGATTAGGGCACTTTGTCAAGACCTCTGGTGCTCTGAATCCTGGTGTACCTGCCCTAGGGGCAACCTGCTGACGCCTTAAGATGAAGAAATAAAATTTCTCTAGTTATGTTTAACTATTTAAGTACAAAGAATAGTATTTGTCAATTTGTAAGTTCACAGTGAATTTTGCCTTGATATTGATATAAATACGTTAGTAAAAGCGAATGATAACCCAGCTGTGATGAACATCCTGATTTTACCTCTACTGGTCACCCCCACCCTTCCTGAGTTCTTTGATCTTATTCCAGAAGGATCTTAAGGTAATTTTCAAGCACAAAAAGATGGTAGTTAATAAAAACCATAATAGAAAAATAGATCACAAAAGGAATTTGTATGAAAATCCATTTGTTTGGGGATGATTATCAACATACTTATTCACTTACATATTTGAGTAAACCAGGAAAGGCTGTACAAAAGTCAAGTCTTAAAGCAAAGGGAGAAATTTATGAGGCCAAGAGCCGGAGGTATAAGAAAGGAGCTCTATCATTTGGACCTGTTTATATTACACAGGCAGAAATAAACAGAGGAAACAGAAAAGAGGACATCAGCAAGCAAAATGTGCAATTCCAACTTCTAAAAAAGTTACTCTCTGCCTCCCCATATTTGCATGAAAGAGCAAATGTGTTTCTCAAAGAGCATGTACATGTTAAATGAACAATATGTGACAATAGTTATTATTTGCTCTTCAAGGTATTGTTCTACATCAATGCCTATATAGTTTACAGATCTGTGTTATTCTCTTCACTCACTAGATCAATTGCCCACCAAAATTAATTCAATTTCTAATCTTGTTTAACAGCATGCTGGTGATTTTATAGTGCCATCACAACAAATTACCTCGAAAGGCAAATACTGCAAACTTTATCTGTTGCATAGCAGTCACAGGTCAGGCTAGCTGGGCAAGAACTGGCAGTTTTCTTTATTACACCACTATTCATAACTTTTGTAGAAATAGCCTTCTTTTTTGTTGGTAACTTTCTTGATATTACATCCATAGTTTTTGATTGCTTTACAAGCTACAAAAGAAAAGTCATATTTTCTATTTTCATGACACTTAACGTGATGCCTTCATTAGGCATCATTAGGCATCTGCTATGGCAGAAAACAATAGCAGAAGCATAATTATTTTTGTGATGCTAGGTATCAAACCCAGGGCCTTGCACAGACAAGGCAAGCACTTTACCCCTGAACCTGTAACTCCAGTTCCAGCCTAAGCAGAACTTTTAAAAAATGGCTGAATTCTGTTGGATTATAAATAAAAGGTTAAGGTCTTTTTCTGTTGAATAAACTTAAGTTTACTAATTAATTTGGTAAATATTTGACTTTATTAGAACTTCTCCCAATATATTACAAACGTATAACAGTTATGTTCTAGTGTCTAACTCCATTTCAGAATTGTGAACTGCACATTTACTTTAGCTAAAATCAGAGTTTAATTTTTTGGTCAAGCGCCTAGCTATCACAAAATATCATAAGGCAATTTAAAATCATCTAACACTGAAAACAACTTTGTTAACTTTATAAACTTCTTTACACTATCAACTGTGTTAGAACTATGTTAGGCTTTTGGAGGTCACATTCTAGCAATGATGACAGAAAAAGTCTTAATGTTCCAATGTTTCTATAGGGAAAGAACAATAATAAGCAAAAATGACGAAAAATCCCACCAGAAATATTCAGGAAAAAATTGGAGAAAATAAGTTTTGACTAAATGCTCAAAGCAGTAATAACTTCTGCCAAAGCCAAACTTTACTTAATAAACACTAATCTAGTCATTACCTAAATTTTCCTTAGTGACTGACTGACCATTGCACTATTAAGCTACATTACTTACTTTCACTGCAGGGCTCTCATGTGAAATGGAGCTGTGTATATTGAAATTTCTTTCTCCAAAAACAGAGCGCTGGACAGAAAGGCCTACAGATCCCTCCTACAATACCAACAAAAACAAGGAAAATAAGGATTATATCTGTAACACTTTCTGCCAGCTGTACTCTGCCATAGTTTTGAAAGAGTTAAGTGACAAAATAAAAACAGCTGCATCCAAGACATTCTCAGGCATCAAAACACTTCTGTGAAAGGAGAAAATAGTCTAGACAAAACTCTTCAGACCCATACAATGTTATCATAGCCCACAAAATTATATATAACTAAAAATCTCAAAAACCACCTGCATGGATGTCACATTTTGCTGTGCAGCTAAAATGGAGATAGACACTTCAGAATTTTTTTCCTGTAACTGCTTTCTTTTAAAAAGGATGATTTTTCTGAACTTCTGAACATGCAAAGAAAATCTATCATTTTCCATTTTATCACATAATTTAATTTGTAATATATGATAAAGATATTACGAATCAATGAAGTAAAAAATTTTAGTTTCAAAATAGTAAGTAAAATGATTCAGCACAGACCTTATTAAAAATCTAATCAACTGAATACATATAACCAATGTTAAAAAAAAAAAAAAAGGTTTCTTTTTAATTTCAGATACTATCCTAGTATTATATCTCCCCCTATTGGATGAAGGAGTACATTTTCAAATTAGTGCTAGTACTTAGAAAAATATAAAAAGGTAGAACCTTTCCATCTTTTCCTTGTTTCATCTGAATTTGTGCATTTATGTAAGGTCTTTTGACAGAAGTTTTAGCAGTGGATTGCTGATCCAGTTCCTTAGGTGCTGAGCCACTCAATGAAGTTTTGTTTGAAGTGATTAGATGAGATTTGTTTTGTGTACAACTTTCCTGCTGAGTTTCAGACTGGACAAATTTGAGCAGCTCTATTTTCGTATCATGGGTTCCTTGGGCCAAACCAAAGTCTACCAAGGCATACCTGAGAAACAAAATTAAGCATTTTATTTCTATTTAACAATTAAAACTCAGTAACACTGAAATACTCTCAAACCACACTCATGTAGAAACTAGTTCTTTTTAGGAACAATTAAAAATGTATAATATTCCTGAAAAAAAGAAAAATATTTCCAAAGTCAAGATTTAATAGCTAATTAAGACTGAAAATTAAGGAATGATATCCTTTAATCATTCTTTTCTCTTTTTTTCCATGGCATATGGTGATAAGACAGAAGAGGAATGCATAATATAGTAAAACACTTTGATAGTGGAAGAGATGGCATCATAGCAGATAATTCAATTAGAAAGTTAAGGAAATCAAAGAGAAAAGTCAAGGACATAAAAGCCCAAGAAAAATTAGTTTTAATCTTCTTACTATATTCAATATGATCCATGTAGAAATAGCATTTAAGTTATTTTCAGCTTATAATGCCTCCGCATATAATCAACATGAAAACATACAAAGAAATAGATCTTTCGTGTTGAACCAGGAAATTGGCTATCATACCATCCAATTCCCTCATTTAGTGGCACAGAAAAATGAAACCAAAAGATGAGAGACATGTGTAAGGACAAAAAGCACTAAAATTCTATGTCTTAGTTAAGTGCTATTTCTGTTGGTACATCTAATGATGGACATTGCTTTAGGAATATAATTGTATTTTCTTCATTGCATCTCCTTTCCTCAATCACAATAAAAATTTTAAACAGAAATAATTTGCACTTAGTTGTTGCAGTATGTTCTATGTCTATGAGAAGGACCCCATAGCACAAATTCACTTAAACATAAATATTTTCTGGAAATTCTTCATACTTACTTTTTCAAGCGCCTATTATATAAAAAATTGCTGGGTTTAACATCACGGTGAACAATACCAAACTGATGAATGCGTTTCAAAGCTTTGAACAGATTAAACATATAGTCCCGTACTTCTTGAAATGAGAGAGAATTCAAAATGTCCTAAAATAAAGTTATGAATAAGATCATAAAATTATTTTCAATTAAACATTTAGCTAATAAAAATTCCAGAAATATTAAAAACGTACCAAAAAGGACTCATGCTCCAGATACGGCATAGCAATAACCACATGATCATTTTTCCTAAAGCAGTATTTAACTCCCATGACGTTGTCTTGCCCCCTAGTGAAAAAAGTGCAAAATAAACTTTAAAGGAAAGGTTAAAATGACATGGAACTTTATGCCTCTATTTTTTTGGTGGTGCTGGGCATTGAACCCAGGGGTTTGTGCATGTTAGGCAAGTACTTTACCACTGAACTACATCTTCAGTCCTATGCCTCTTTTTAAAAAATGTAATTTTAGCAATGCATACATACTGCCAGAAAACCGGCTTAAAATCATCATATGAGATAATATAAACATCTAACCAACTTATATAGGGATAAAATTTTCTTGTAAAACAAGAATAGCACCAGTTATAAGGCTGGTGCTCAATCACAATTCAACGGTGAGAAAATTGTCATGTTGACAGAAGTGGCAAAACGAGAAGGAAAAGACGAACAAGAATGAAGTAACAAGATTTAGTAGCAAATGAGATGATAACAGTAAGTAAATTTTAAAAATAATAGTAGGGAACATTTATTGAACATTCACTACATGCCAAGCTCTAAGGACTTCACACCTATTCAAAAACTCAATCTTTACAACAACTCTATGAGGAAGGTACTATTTATACCCCCAACACACCTTTTTGTTTTTACAGATGATGTAACTGCCTTGGACAGGTTATGGAACTTCTCCAAAGTCACCATCTAGTAAGTCATGGAGCCACGCTTTGAATCAGGCAGTTCATTCCAGATTTATGTTCTTAATCACTATACTATACTGCTTCATAAAAGGTAAACAAAAATGAGGTAAAACCAATTTCCACAGTTTGGGATCTGAGTCAGTAAAACAATGTGCATAGCAAGGAAACAAGCAGGAAAATCATACAAGAAGGCATCTAAAACCAGGACCCCAGCATTTTGATAGGGATATCCAGACACAAGACTAAATATTAAGTGGGAAGTCAAGAGAGAAGTCAGTGAAAGTAACTGTAGAAGTGTTATCTAATGCTGTGAAAATTTATAGAAGAGAAAACTGAGTCTTGGAATAAAACCTCTAAGTTGACCAGCAAAATGAGGAAGGGAAAACAAAATGAGGGGTTTTGAACAAAGGGATGATCAGCATGGAAGCCAAAGAGAATAAGGATTGAGGGAAGGCTTTTAGTTTGACAATGGGGAATTAACTGGTAGTTTTTCAGAGAGCAATCTAGGTGGAAAGGAAAAAGCAAAACTAGAGACAAGGAAGGAAAATAAGATACACTAGAAGTGGCGCACAAGGACAATTTGCCTAACTACGTTGCAAGATCAGATGAAGACATTTTTAGCATGTACTTGTTGAAATTCAGAGAAAGAAAAAGTGGCAGAGGGAAATAAAGTATAGAAAAAGAAATGATTATATCCAGGAAACTAAAATGCACATGATTATGGCCTGGAGAAGCTATTTCATCTTCTATAAGAAACAGAGGAGTAAAACAAAGAAATAGGCTCATTCAGTAAATATTTAGTGGGCACTGTTATCTGTCAGACACTATGTTAAACATTAGGTATGCAATAGTGAATAAAATTAACACAATTTCTGTCTTCATGGAGTTTACTATCTAGTGGATATACAGATAAAGAAATGAACAATGACAGATTACAGTAAGGGCTTTGAAAGAAATCAAAAGGCATGTGACAATACTTTGAACACCAATCTGAATGCTGTGTGAGGATGGGATCAATAGGGCAGGAGAAGATGGCTACATTAGTAGTCTAGGTCTGTACAGAGGCTGCAGCAAAGACAAATGAGTAAGTTCTAAAAATATATCTTGGAAGCAAAATGACCAAGATGGACATGTTTTAGGAAAGAAATGAAGAAACTGAGGATAGTCTCCATGTTTCTGGTTTGAGTAACAAAAAAAGGTGGTACCATTTGCAGAGATGAGTAGCTGAGAACATTTATTATGTTAGGGGGTTTTCTGATTGGGGAAGGTAAATTAAAATTTAGTTTATGGCATACAAAGTATAAAATATTTATCAACCACCTAAGTGGAAATATCAAATAGGCAGATGTGTGTATCTGTAGATAAGAGAAAAGGCCTGAGGTGAGATACATGCTTTTGAGAATGATTACTATAAGCCATGTGGAATTGCAGGACACTATTTACCAAAGAGTATAGAAAAAGAAAGTCCGGGATCAAGCACTGAGGAACTCTAATATTTAGGCGTCAGGTAAAAGAGGAAAAGCTAGAAAGGATACTGAAAATGAAAAGCTAAATGAAAGTGAAAAAAATCCAAGGAGGTGTGGAAGTGCAAAGGTCGAAAGACGAAGGTTCAAATCAGTTGTTAATATCTACAATGAAAACTATAAAACCCAATGAAAGAAACTGAAAAGGACACAAAACATGGAAAGATACCCTTGTTTATGGCTTGGAAGAATTGTTATTATTAAAATTTCCATACTATCTCAAATAATCTACAGATTCAATGCAATCCTCACCAAAATACCAATGGTATTCCTCCCAGAACTGGAAACACAATCCCAAAATTCTTACGAAACAAAATGAGATCCCAAATAGCCAAAGAATCTTAAGCAAAAAGAACAAAGCTGGAAGATCATAATACCTCATCTCAAAACATATCATAAAGCTGAATAACCAAAACAGAGTGGTAATGGTATAATAGCTGACACAAAGACCAATGGAACAGAACAGAGAACCCAGAAATAAATGCACACGTCAACAGGTGATCTGGAGTCATGGCTGACTGCTACTAAAGCAGTTTCAGTTCAACTAAAAGAGAGCATCGCACTAAGGGTGTAGTGAAGGGAAACTGTGGAAGTAAAAACAGTATGTGGGGCCTGGGCTGTAGGTCAGTGGTACAGTGCTTGCCTAGCATGTGAGGCACTGAGTTTGATCCTCAGCACCACATAAATATAAACAAGTAAAATAAAGGTATAAAAAACACAACATTATTATTTAAAAAAAAAACAGTATGTGTAGACCATTTTTGAGGGAGCTTGCTGTGAAAGGGAACAAAGAAATTAAGGAGCAGCTGGAAGGACGAGGACAAATCAGGAAGGATAAGATGCTAACTACATCATATCCACATGATGACAGAAATGAGTTAGCAGAAGAGAAACCAAGGAGAAAGATGTGGGAAATGATTGTGTTGCTCTAAGTAATAACATAAAACTATCAATATTTGTGAAGGTAAGAAAAATGAGTTCCTCACACTAAAAAACAATCTAGACCATGGAAGTCAAGGTTTATGATCTGGCAGGAAGGTTACAAAAAGTGGTACAAGAACAGGAAGTCAAGCCGGGCCTCAAGGGAAATCCACTCTAAAAGAATGTAAATTTAACCAGTCATTGCCAGGTTAGAGACAGAGTACTTGCAAATTGCAATCAAGTGACTGAAAAATACATTCAGTTCATACATAATCCCTAATTCCTATTAAGCATCTACTTTAAAATATTATAAATTATACACAGCCTGATCAATGAAAGTATCTTTAAATTGCCTACCCAGCCACTGTTAAACACTGCAGTTCAGCTGCAATTCTTACAGGATGACTTGTTGGAATTAAGTGTTTTAGAGCAATTTTCTCTTCAGGTCCAACTTGTAACTGTGCTGTGGCCAAATAAACAGAGCTGAATGTGCCTGTAAAACAATTTATTAATTTTTAAATATCTCACTTTTTAAAATGTTAATGCAATGATGTTATTTATAGATAAACAAACTTTGAATGGCATAATAGATTAAAACAGGACTGTTTATTTTGCTGTAAATATTTATTATTTATGTTTTCACTCTTTAAAAAAAGCTGTTACCATATTAATAATATTATCGTGGTCTTAGTAGTTTAAAAATAGGGTTATTTTTCAACAAATAATAATGAAAATCTAGATTGTGCAAAGAAAACAGAAGGGGAAAAAACTTGTAAAGGTAATAAATATATCCCTAAATTACCTTCTCCAATTTTGTCCTTTATTTTAAACACATTACCAAGCTGTGGTACAGCCTCATACAGCTTCTCAATATCTTTTTTAACACCTGCCAAGGAAAAGAGAAAGTATAAATAATACAATCAATGACAGCTCTTTTATAGTTTCTCAACTTAAAAAATGAAATTATAAAATATAATTAATCACAAATGTTTTAATGAATCTTAAAATTGTTAAGAATATTTAAAACCCCATCTAACTGCTACCACTCACATACACCTATTTTAGCTAATGGACAAAAAGACAGTCCCAGAATTATACATAGCAAATTTCTACTACAATGGAATTATACAATAATAACTACGTTGCTATTGCATATTTGGCTTTTAAATGAAGAAGCTAAATTTAAAAAGAAACTAAAGCTGGACATTGTAGTGTGCATCTGTACTCCCAGCTACTTGGGAGGCTGAGGCAGGAGGATCACTTAAGCCTAGGAGTTTGAAGCCAGGTAGCCTGGGCAATACAGTGAGACACCATCTCTTAAAAGATAAACACAGACAACGAAGTAAGAAACAAATAAATAAAAAAACATCAAAAATGAGAAAACAATTTATGCTGTGATCACTAGATGGCATAACAAGGACACGATGCAATGTTCTTGAAAACTCTTTCCCCAAAACATAAAATCTTAAAGGGCTCAGAAAAGTTTGTTTTTTTAATTCATCTCAGCATTGTTTTAATTTGTTATCATCCATACAAATTATCTCAATACACTTTATTGTATGAAATATTTGGAAGAAGGTAATTCCTTGACCAACTAGCAAGCTACAGAATACAACTGAGTGTAGAAAACATTCACAGGCCTTTAACCATTTGATAAACACATTTCACTATTTGGGAAAACAGAATAATGAAAAGCAAAAATTGACAGTGTATATTAATCTGTAGAAATAATATAGGAAAGTAGCTTAATTAAGAATATGCTGTTTTTATGTAGACCAATGGTACAGAATAGAAGACACAGAGAGTAATGCACATAAATACAACTATCTCATACTAGACAAAGGTGTCAAAAACATTCATTGGAGAAAAGATAGCCTCTTCAACAAATGGTGCTGGGAAAACTGGAAATCCATTTGCAGCAAAATGAAACTTAACCCCTATCTCTTACCATGCACAAAACTCGACTCAAAGTGGGTCAAAGACTTAGGAATTAGACCAGAGACCCAGCGTCTAATTGAGGAGAAAGTAGGCCCAAATCTCCATCACGCTGGATTAGGCCCCGAATTCCTTAACAAGACTCCTATAGCACAAGAAATAAAAGCAAGAATCAACAAATGGGATGGTCTTAAACTAAAAAGCTTCTTCTCAGCAAAAGAAACTATCAAGGAGGTGAACAGAGAGCCTACATTCTGGGAGCAAATTTTTGCCACACGCACATCAGATAGAGCACTGATCTCCAGGATATATAAAGAACTCAAAAAACTTAACACCAAAAAAACAAACAACCCAATCAATAAATGGGCTAAGGAGCTGAATAGAAACC
>PVHX01021400.1:0-29863 GCA_004024805.1 Geosciurus inauris
GGGGCAGTTTCTTCCCTTGTTTTTTCATGTTGATTGTGTATCTTCCTTTCTTGAAATACCAATTTAAGGTATTGTGGCTGCTATCCTATAATCTTCTATTGACACTCAGATTACCTGTGTCTCACCTTGGAGCTACTTCTGTTCTCCCAGTGTCCCCAGAAGGGCACTACTGTCACTAAAGTTGGTGGCGGAGGTATGGATGTACCTCTAGAGCGCAGTGGGAGTGGCCTTGGCTGGGATCCTGAGGCAGCCCCTGAGGGCTGTTTTGCCCCTCTCTTGCATTCCTGCTGGTGAACAGGAACTCTGGAGCAGAACTAGAGGCGGGCTCAGGTCTCACTTAGGCAGGGTCATAAGCTGGAGAGTCTGTGTGCAACCCTTACAGTGAGTGTGAGTTCCCCTGAGGCTGGAGGCTAGCAGGCTCTGGTCTGCCTTCAACTGGGCACCCGTGGCATTCCCTAAGGGTGGTTTTGAGCCTTCTGTCTCACCCATCCACAGGAACTCTGGAGCAGAACTAAGGTGGGCCCAGAGTGTACTTGGGTGGGGCTTCTTCACGCTGGGATCTCTGGAGGCCACTCTTACCCTGGGTGTGCCTTCCTCTGTGGCTGGTAGCAATCAGACTCTGGTCAACCCTTAGTTGGACACCCGTGGAGTTTCCTGAGGGTAGACTTGGGCCCTCTGTAGCTCCTGCCGGACCCCAGGAACTCTGGAGCGGAAGTGGGGTGGACTCAGGATGCCCTTGGTGGGGCTGCCTAGTGCTGGTGTCTCTGGAGGGACACTTTCCCCGAATTTGGGCTCCCCAGTGGCTAGAGGTAGCAGTCCCTTGTCTCCTGTCGTTTGGGCGCCAGTGGACGTTCCTGAGGGCAGATCTGGGCCTTCTGTGGCTCTTGCCGGTCCCCAGGAACTCTGAAGCAGAAGTGCAGCGGGCCCAGGCCACCCTTGGGCGGGGCTGCCAGGCACTGGTGTCTCTGGAGCAACTGTTACCCTGAATTTGGGCTCCCCAGTGGCTAGCGGCTGGGGCCATGTGTCTACAGGAGCAACTGCTAGGGGCCCTGTGTGGTTGGGTTTGCGCTGGAGCCAGGTACCCTGTGTAGAAGCAATCCCCGCCCGGGGGCAAGCCCCAAGCTGAGGCTCTGAGCCGCCCGCAGCTGAGCTCTGCTGCTGCTTGTTGCTGACATCACGTTGCTTGTGGCAATCGCTGCTGTCTGGTGGCCCTGCTTACACGCACAAGTGAAATTCCTGCAGGCGTAGCTGTAACATGATGTCCAGAAGCTGGCGGGGAGATGGTATTTCCACTACTTCAATCTCAGGTTCTAGAAAGACTTACCACAGTGTCTGTCTAGGCCTCCATCTTGGAATCCTCCATGTTTTTAAAATTTTTTAGAGTACATTTACATTAAAATTTTTATGAGAAAAAGAACTTACTGTTTAAAATCTATTCCTTTTTTTTTTTTTTGGTATTGGGATTGAACCCAGGGGCCTTAAACACTGAGCAATATCCTCAGCCCTTTTTTGTATTTTATTTAGAGACAAGGTCTCACTGAGTTGCTTAGGGCTGTGCTAAGTTGTTGAGGCTGGCTTTGAAAATGCCATCCTCCTGCCTCAACCTCCCAAGCTGCTAGGATTATAGGCATGGACCATGGCACCCGGCTAGATATTTCTCTTAAAGATGGTAAATATAAGTGCTATCAATTTATATAGTGAAATTAAAATACTTGGTAATATTTTCTATAATGATGGTAATTTCTCAATATGCTAACCTATAACAATGTATGAACATGATTCATAGAATTCATGGTTTGTTTCCAAATCTAATTATTCCTTTAAGGACCTATTGACAATTCCACTGTCTTTTGCCATAGCAGAGCAGTTTCTCCAAACTGAAATTAATAAAAATTATCAAATAACTACAACGATTCCAGGACAGGTGTTTAGTTTGACATATTGTTAGTAGAAAACATTATCCAGAAATCTTCATAAAAATGTAATTAGCAATTTTGCTGAAATACAGGCAAGAAAAATACACGTTTTATCATATTTTACTATATTGTTATTCATTCAAACATCACCAGCTCATCAACAAAATCCTTAATCATCTGCAATAATAATTAAATTCATTATTAATTCTCCTCCTCTTCCTCCTCCTCCTCCTCCACTTCCTCCTCCTCCTCCTCCTCCTTCTTCTTTTTGGCCAGATCTATCACATAAATACAGCTTCACATGCATTTTTTATTTGTTGTTAAAAAGTTTATTTTCAAAGTAGGAAGGTAGAACCTATTCTAGTTATCAGTTTGTTATCTTGATTTTTAACTGGTGTAGGTTTCCATTTACCCTCTCACCTTGGCTTCCACAAATGTTCAAAACCAATGTGGTTTTACACAAGGAGGTGATATGAGACTGAGGTCTCAGATACTTCCCTCTTTGGAGCTATTTTTAGGCTGACGAATTGCATAGCCAGTCTTCCAGGTCATCTTCTCCCTTTTATCCTCCGCATGCGCTTCTCAAATCACTTCATTTAGTGTCCCTCCTGTGCCTCCTGACCCACATCCCCACCAGCATGCCCATTTAATCCAGGCTCTGGGGCTTTTGAGTCCTGGCCACCCCTTGCTACTTGAGATGGGAGGGAGGGCAGATAGGACAGTAATATGGAGTGATGACTTCTAGATCTTGGGACACCTCATGTTTCTAGAATGAAGAGAAGCAGTAATTGGAGGGACAGAGACAAGAGGAAATGTCATAATTTGTAAAACAATGTAACATAACAATAAGATGAGAGAAAGCATTAATTAGTCATGGAGGGATGATAGGTATTTCTTCCTCGGAAAAATATACACAGGCGAATAGAAGAAAAGTAAATAAATGAAAAGTAAATTAATGAATAACCTTGAGATGCTGAAGAGATATTGGTTCTGAAATTCATGAAGGGAAATCATCTGCATAGAGTTATAGTACAAGTATTGATACATTCTACAGGTATGGATTGACAGCCTACTGTGAGCTCTGTATTGTGCTAGGTCTCAGGGTTATTGCAGCAAGCACAGCAGACCTGATCCCCTCTCATGTAAATGGGAAGCATAGAAGCTGATCAAATATTCATGCCATGAAATATATTATTTCAACCTGATTTCTGAGATGAAGACATGCATCCATAAAAGGAGGATTAGTGATGTTGAGAATGTATGGAAAGGTTTGAAAAGGCATTTTCAAGTGCAACATAACTCAGCAATTCTAGAACTTAATAGACAAACCAAAGGCAAGCACAAGGAGAAAAGCTTGGCACCATATCCAAAGGCAGCTTACACTGGGGCCTAAGGAGACTATGTGACTGGGAAATAGCCTCTCCAGTAATTTTATTCGTGATATACTGTGGCTTACTTCTTTATTTTATGGAAAATAAAAAGGGAAAATACAAAAACTGGAAACCACCCAACAGTTTTTCAACAGGTAAATAGTAAGTAAATTGTGGTACATCATTACAATGAAATACAACTTAGCTGTAAAAAAAGAACAAACTATTAATTCACACAGCTTCAGATGAATCTCAAATGCTTATTGCTAAATGACAGAAAACACATCAAGAAAAGCTGCATACTGTATGATTCCATTTATAAGGCATTCTGAAAAAAGCAAAACTACAAGGAAATATTGGGAATGAGGTGGACAGGAGGTGACTACAAAAACACTTGAATGGATAAAACTCTTTTATATCTTGATTGTGATGAGGAATATTATCCTGCATGTGTTTGTCAAAGCTAATGACTAATACACTGCAAAGGTAAACTTTTCTGTATGCAAATTATGCCTTAGTAAAAAATTGTTTTAATGTACCCAAAGAAAAAAGGGAAGTAGCCTAACTAGTTCTAACTAAATAGTAATGTATTTAAGCACATAAGCATTTCCTCCCTCACCCTCCCTGCTATTGCTTTTCCAGTTGCCTCCACCTGCCCTTCCCACCGCCACATGCACATGTCTTATTCCACAGCCTGATCCTATGTGTGTGGCTTAGAGCTCCTGCCCCACTTTGATAGCAAGGACAATCCAAATCCAGGCAGTGTCAGAGAGCCATGTGGCACAGTTTTTGGTCATGAGGCTGTGCTTTATTTCCTTCTGCCTAGCCAGGGCAAGAGCTCTAATAAACATACAGCCACAGCAACACATCAACAACATGTTTTCAACCTCCTTTGTGGGCATGAGAGGCCCAGAACAAGCCTTGGTTTCAGAAAGTGAGTCCAACCTAGGACGTTTAGCCCAGTTCCCCAGCAGGAACTAAGAGTCTAATTGCCAACTTTTCAGGCCAGAGCCCAGCAAACCCAGGGCACCAGCCCTGCTCATTGCTTTAAGTTCCTTTTTTTCCCCCTTGGAAAGTTTATCTTGTCATGTTTACTAGTTCTCCTTTTCTACATTTTATTTATGACTTTTATAGTTTCAAAGCAGAAAGAGCAAGTCTAATAGTAAACTCACTCTCATCTCCACAGGAAGTGATTTTCAAATATATTTTAGGATAAACAAAGTAACAAAATTTCCAACTAAGAACTCTAACATAGTGTGTATTATTGCTCATCTTCTTTCAGCAGAATCTTCATCCAAATACCTACTCTGGGCAGGTGAATTTAAGGGTAATTGATGTCCAAACAGGGTATTTTAATTAACAATTTCAGTAAATGTATTTTCTCTATTAAGTTATATATTACTGCACATTGAAATATACAGTAATTATATCATGTGATAAAAAATGAAAAGTTCTCATTTGGAAGCTTTGGATTTTCCAAATAAAAGATTGAGAACCTTCTGTTCCCAGGTTCACAAGATTTCAGAAAGGTTGAACTTTCTCAAGGAGCAGACTTTGGACGTGAATAACACATGTTAATTTGGGCCTAAAAAAAAAACAAATATAGTGGGCAATTTTGCTTCCAATACTGGGTACCAGAGATCACAACTTCCTTCACCAGATGATTGGAAGATGTAAGTCTTAAGAAAGACAATTACATTTCCTTGGAATTCTAAAAGATCTCTGGCTATCACTGCCAAACCTCACTATGAGAATTTGAGAACACAGATGCTTTTCAAGTTTACAACATGCTATTTTTCAAGAAGGATCGTACAGTGGAAGTACCTATATTCACACTGAAAATGTTTATAAACATTACACACTGCTTTCAAATCAAATATGAATTTGTTCCAGTTTCAGAAACTGGTGCCATAAATGTCTTTAGAGATAATCTAGTCCTGTTTCTTCATTGACCAGATGAATAAACTGAGAGCTGAAGGGGTGACCCCATTTCACACCACGGGTCAGAGCCTTGTGTCTTGATCCCCAGTGCACCAGTCTTCCCATGCTACTCGCGGTCTCCTCCATCCTTGAGAAAGTAGCTAAGATCATTTCATCAGGTTGAGACCGTCTTGCTTTCCCAGAGAAGGCAGGGCAATGTCCCATGAAATGAGACCAATGGGCTGAGTTCCCAAAATATGTGACCTTTAGAGCGATGGGCACCCAGGGATCAGCTCTGCTACTTGGTGTGTTTCAAAGGTGGCAATCAGCAGCAGGCTTCCCCCCTTCCCCTCCCCTTTCATGTCCTGGGGGTTCTCTCCAGTTGTCCGGCTACTTGCCTACATAACTAGTTGACAACATGAGCTTTGACATGTCTTCTTTTTGTCACCTCCTATTGGGATTTTCTTTCTGCTGAGGTAACTGTCCATAGCTTTCAGGTCTGTCACTCAGGTTAAAGAATCCTTATTTCTCTTTAACTTGTTAGTTTGATTGCTTCGATTTAGTACTTCATTTTATTATTTTTAATTGACAAATAAAAATTGCATGTATATATGTATACAACATAATGTTTAAAACATATACATAATATATATATTTAACAGCTATTTAACATACGCATTGCTTCACATACTTGTGATTTCTATTTATGTCATGCTGGGAACACTTAAAATCAATTCTCTTTGCAATTTTCAAGTATCCAGCTTATTGTAATTAATTATAGTCACCATGATGTACAATCAATCTGTTGAATTTATTCCTCCTAACTGAAATTTTGTGTCCCTGATCCACATCTCCCCAATCTCCCCATCTTTCTAGCACTTCATTTAAAATGCACAGATATAGCCTATTTTTCTATCAATAGTTGTTAAGTACTGGGGTTATTATGTAACATTATTGAAAGCCTGTTTACCAAAAATAATAAAGGGCACTGCCTTGCAGTAGCTGCACCCCCAAAAGCAAAGCTATATATAGAAGTTGGTGCAGATTAGAGCTTCATATGTATTTTGCCACTGTTTATGAACAAGGAAAAAGAAAGCTAAGGGGTAAAAATATATAGTCATTTTGAAGCATTTCAGAATCACTGTCTTAAAATATTTACAAATACCAACAGACATTACTAAGGTCATGGTCACATTCTGAGCATATATGTTCAGAGAAATAATTAGCTATGCTTAAAAGAAAAGTCATTAGTTTGTTAATAAGGAAAAAAGTTTCCTTAGTGAAAACTACTTTGCAACCTGTATTTTTCAGTTTGAGTTTTTTAATGTGGTCATGGTAAACTGGTTTTCACTCCAAATTATCTGGACATCTGCCAAATTTCCATTTTGATTCACTTTGTGGCAATACTCTGCAGGAGGCATATAAAATGATGTACTACTTTTTAAATTTTTACATTCCAATTTTATTAAAATTTCAGAAAATGTCATGGGTTAGATTGTGTTAAAAATTGATCAATTAATGCCTTTAATAAAGAAAGATGAAAGAATAATACCACCTGGTGAGGTCTGAATTCTTAGTTAACAACTGGACTTTTACCTTAAAATATTATGTATCATATTTGTAGTATGCAAATTGAAAATGTAGTCTGCTTTGCTGTCTGACAAGTGCACTGATGCATCAAACCTTATACTATATGATGTATTTAAGGCATTAAATCTAATTTATTTATTTCATCATAATATTTATTTAAAAATTAGTTACAATAACCAAAGGAATTAAAGACAGACAATACCAGTGTAGCAGTAGGTGCTAAAATTCTTTCATGCATGCCAAGAGAAGCTTCCTACCGGAGTTTCTAAGAAGCTGTTTCAAGACCTCTTGAAGCATGTGACAGGTCATCACACTCAGAGGGATATCTTCACCTTCTGTCTGTTATTGCTGTGGTCTCCTTTTAATCCCTTTAGCATTCTGCTGAAATGAAGTTTATAAACAGAAGTTTGGGACTGGATCAACACCAATACTGTCAAATATCTAAGTCAACAGTTTAAATCCTTCAGTCCGCTTCCACCTTCTGAATCTATATTGCTCTATATAATTACAAATTGCTCTATATTCCTGTATTTTACAAAAGGAGATATGTTATTTTTCTAGGCTATTTCCAGATCATGTGTTTTTAAAGAAAAAAAATGTAATAGGATCAGAAATTAAAAGCAACTAGAGTGACTTTTCCATGCATAGCAGAAATGAAGAACGTCCTATTAATAAATAATTGGCACATGTTCTCTGACTTAAATTTTATAGATTATAAATTTCTAACTTTATCTCTTTTAAAAAAGTGTTTGATATACATCTACTTCAATTGACCCTTTTGTTATTTGTCAGCTATTATTTTTAAGGTTTCAAGTTATAGGCATTAAATTTGTGTAATCATATCTTTGTATAAACTAATTCCTATAAACTCATCTAAAATGACTCATTTTTGAAAGACAGTATTTTTCTTAATCTTAGAAATGGGCTTTGACATCAACATGAATTTAAGAGAAAAATTAATTCAGAATGTTGTGACTGTGTCACCAAAGCTAAAGTTTACTTGCACATAACATGATAAACAGTGTTAAAACTATGAAGAAGGCAAAATTTAACTTTCTTTTAATAATAATCAAATATGTCAATAAATTATGAAATAGTCTCACCTATTCATTTGAAATAACCCTAGATAATAAGTTTGTATGAAAGCAACCAAACCCTCTCTTTCCTGTTTTCTCATTAAAGCGGTTTAATGAGGTTACAGAGTACATGAGTTTCCCTTTTTTCCCTTTTTTTTCTTTCAAATAAAAACCCTACTCAGATTCTCCATTGCTAAGAGTGCTATTCCTAAGTAACACACCATGCCTGAAAAACACCAGCTTTTGCACAAATGTTTTCAACTAATATTATTAACAGCTTGAATCCACAAAAATCTTGTCAGCTGCTTTCCTAAATCCAAGCACATCTCTCCTCAGTTAAACAGGCAAGGACGGTTTTAGGGAGGAAAATCTATGAGATTACTATTGTGTTCATCCCCTTTGGTTGGCAAAATAAGGCAGCACAAAATGCCAACTTTCATGATCCAAATAAACCATGGACAATTGAGGGCCTGAGCTGGCTGGAAGTCAGTCCTCCAAATTAATTCTATTCATGTGTCCTTCCTTTAAAGTTGCATCTTTGCAGTTTTCAGAATAAGATGACACAGGTAACAAAAAAATTCAGAGATAAAGAAATCAGCTAGTTTATAAAAACAAGAGGCAAATTTTTTTTGAAGAGAAAACAAGGCGTTTCATTGTGACGCTGCCTTCAAACATACATTCATTCAAAATTAATTTAATTTTATTTAACTTTAATAAAGGTAATTTATTTTCACAATTTTAGATATTGTTAGAATTGCAGACTACAACTAAAGTATTAGAAGGGCCTTTTAGTGGAATTAATTTTATTTTCATATGGCTCCCTCCTGGCAGTTCAACAAATTGTCACGAATCTATCTTAGAGTGGGGTTCATTTCTAAAGTTTTGATACTCCCTCTGCCCAATTAGAAGTTAAAAGGCGGTTTGATGTGATTGTTAATAGTTTCGTTCTCTTCCAGTGTTGATCCATTTGTCCCTAGGACCCAAATCCTGGGACATTTTAACTGATTGGCAGTCTTTTTATGGAAATGAAGAGAGGCAGCGGAAGAGACTGAAGGGAAGAGAATTTTCTCAGTGTTCTGTTTGTAATACCAGGTTCTGAATCAAAATATGATTTCTTGGAGGTGTTAATGACTTGGTGGTTTGAATATCTGGAAATATGTTTAAATTTAGTTGTTACCTTTCTGCTTTATTATAGAAACAAGAGGAAATCTTAGTTGAGAAATACAACCCTCATGTAAATGACAGCTTTTCAGATATGAAGAAAAGAACGAATGAATATGCTCCAATCTTTGAGACCTGTTTTAAACTCCGAGCTGTTTATTCTTCCTTCACTCTGGATTTGGGGGGCGAGGGATGTTTTCCTGCCTAAACTGACTCGCACTGACCCAATTCCCTGGGTTCTTTTAAACTCGCGTGCCATCATAACCTCGCTTAACTTCAATTAGATGTTGAGAAACTCTTGTAAGTAGAAGATTGGGAAATGTGAACAGAAAAGAGGTTTGGGCAAAGAGAATCACATTCTCATTTTCTTCGTACAAAATGTGCTCAATCACCGCTCCTATAATCCTTTTCAAAAATAACTAATATTTAACAAGGCCTTGCTGAACTCTAAGAGATTGTGTTGGTTTTCTTTCACTGGATGACCAAAGGGTCAGGGACGGGGAAATACCTGTGAGCCGTACAGGGGATAGGATGTAGTTCTGGGGAGGTTAGTGTAGACAGGAGTAGTTTCCAAGCGTTTGCTAGGTGTGCAGTCCACTGCTTCCCGCTCGGCTTTTCCTGCGCAGTGTTGCGTCGCTGGCGGTCCATGCTGCAGAGGCCAGGCTGCGCAGTGAGGGGCGCGCCTCGCAAGTGGAACCTCTGGGTTCAAGAATCACCGCCCGAACCGCGTGCAATGTGAAATGGAGTGCGACATTCATGCGAGCCTCCCAGACTGCTCTTTGCTAGTGGGCTCAGTATCTGCATGGCACCTGGGCTCCTGAGGTATCCTTAGACCCATCCTAGGGCACCCTACCCCAGAGCAGGGCTTGGACAGAGAGTCCCTGACCCGGCAGCAAGAATGCGAAGCCGTGTGGAGCGAGACGGGGGCCCTCACTCCCTGCCTCTCTCTTCCGGAGGGGCATACAGCGGCCCTCCTGGCAGCAGTTAGCTTCTGACACGGAGAAAAATGCAAATAGACGGTTTTGCTTCCCTAAGCACTGGTGTGTAGGGTTGCGGTGGAAGGACAGTTCTGCACCACCTGCGCACCTGGATTGACGGAAGCCGAAGCCTCAGGGGCTGGGGGAGCTCAACCACCCGTCAACCTAGCAACTAAAAAGAGGTTTGGGTAAGAATGCACTAGGGAATTGTCTTCAATTTTTAATTTTCATTAAAAATAAATTACATTGTAGTTAATTAAACTCCAATTGCTCAGGACCCTCACCATCTGTGAAACCGGCTATAGACGAGGAGTCATTGCCCACTTATAAATAAGGCAAACCGAAAATTCAATCTGGAAACGATTTTACTTAAAATGTTCACTTTTTACATTCAGAAACCGCAAGACCTGGCTCCGCTGAGGACGTCAGATCTCTTTGTCTTCCTCAGCGCTTTTTTCAGTCCTTACCTCCAAGCCACACAATCAAATGATTTGATTAGAAAATGGAAATACAATATTCACTTTTTAAGCACAAGTTTCTTTTCAAACACAAGTGTAGTTGTTCGCACGTTCATAGCTGAGAATCTGTGAGACTTCCTGTTGAATTTAAACAGAGGAGTTAATAACAGGGTTAGCTTTGGTCTATCCTGCTGCCTCTTTCTTGGGGCTGGGCTCTCAATGTTCCGAACCTCTGCACCAGTCCCCAAGTCTGGTCCCCCACTATTCCAGTAACCTTTTTCTGCCACCTTACTCTGCCACAGAGACAGCCTTGTCTCAATTCATTCCTAAACTCGTAGGACGGAAATTCCACTTTTACATTCTCCTCCCCAGGATTGGGGAGGTGGAGATATTTGCAGGTATGAGGCCTGAGTCAGCTGAGTTTTCTGGGCCAGAGACTCAACCGCCCCCGAGTAGGTTTAACAATTGGTAGTGTATGCTCTTTCACCTTTCTAAAATGAAACAATATCGCATTGTGTCATTACTTTTGTCATTACTCATCGAAGAGGCAGCAGAAGCCCTCTCTGGCCTGTCTGCATTATCTAGGATGCACCTAGGTCCATGTCCCGAAAAATTATCCAAATGTTAAAGAACGGGGGTTGAGGAGACCACTGCCTGCAAAGCCAGGGCTGAACAAGGTCCCTTATGAGACTCCTCGAAAGCTTCTCGCATCAGGAGCAGCCAGAGACCAGGCGACATCTACGCAGAACAAGTGGGTTCGGGAGATGGGCATCAAAGAGAAAGGGGTGGGATCGAACTTTAGAGCGGCAGAAGGGAGCAACCCTAGAAAGCACAACTGGGGAGTGGGAGCAGACGGCCAGGGGAGCGGGTTGGAGAAGGCGCAAAGGAGGTGGAGCAGACGGAGCGGTAACTGGCTTCAGCCACTGCCACTTCCCCGCAGAGGGAGCTCCTCAGCGCCGGGGAGAGGTCCCTGGACTTGTTCTACATCCAGTGCGCGACGACCCAGATCCCCTAGGGAATTCCAGGGGACGCACACCACTAGGAGCCTAGAGCAGAGAATCTGCTGCACCTCTCCACTCCCCGACGCACACACTCAGTTTTCCAGTGTGAAAATCGGGGTCTCCCACCAGACTTTTCCCCGACTTTTATTCTCTTTGAATGTAAGAGCCCCAGTTATTCTTTCTCTGTAAGAGTTCAATTCATATTCTTTCTTTCTCTCGGTCCCCGCGGCCCCTCTCTCCCTCTCACCCCACCCTTCTTCTCCCCCTTCCCCCACCCACCAGCTCCTTTTAGGCTAGGAAAGCCCTACTAGCCGTGCGAAGCCTTGGGCTCCAAGTTCAGGATCTCACAGTCTCTGGCACCCTTGGCCACACGCTTGCCCGGAGGAGTCCAAAAAAATGTCCCTCGGCCCTTTGGGCTGATTGCCCTCGCTCTCCATTGGGCCCTAGGTCCCCGCCCCCAGTCACCCCCTCCCCTCCGCGGCTGGGGAGTGGCGTCAGCACGCCCGTGGGACGTAGGGTTTAAATGCCCACTAGCGGGAGCCCAGGCGCTCTGTCCCGGAGCGCGGCCCCGGCTAAAATTGCAGGAGTGGGAGGGGAACGAGCCAGCTGGATCCCGAGCCGCGGAGCGAGCGGGCCTTAGCTCCGCCGCCGATGACTCGGGAGCTCCGGCCCAAGCGCCGCCCATGCAGCATCCCTGAGCTCCGCCAAACCAGAGTTAATGAAAAAACATTTAACCGTCTCCGCTGCGGGGAGCCATGAGCTGTCTGGATGTTATGTACCAAGTCTATGGTCCTCCGCAGCCTTACTTCGCAGCCGCCTACACCCCCTATCACCAGGTACGTTTCTCCTTAGGGTCGGGACTCAGACTTCGAAAACTGATGACTCTTCTCCTCCGTTCTTCGGAGCACCGCTGGTACCCCAAAGTCTGAAGTGTCTCCGGGTGTCTGGAGCTTCAGACTAGCCGCGGGCGCCGCCAGGATGCGGGGATTGCCCGCGCTGTCACCCTGTTGGCTGTTGACTTAGCTAACCCCTTTAGCTCGCCCGTTCGCTCTCTTGGGAAGATAGTTAAGCCTTGCTTATGCGCACCCAAGTCTTCCCGTGCATAATGAGACGAGGATCGCATGCTAAATTTTCTTAGTCTGTCGAATTTAGGGCTCCTAGTCTAGTGCGGGCGCAGGGAGCTTCAGCCAAAGCCTACGCAGGGAACACCAAACTTTGGTCCTGAAGTTCAGAATGACAACAAAATAAAAAGCAAAGGCCAGTCTCTGTCTTTAGGTCTGAGATGCAAAGGCCCCGTGAATTCTTATTCCTGTTAGCTTACTTATTTCAGGAATAATTTCTCCTATTTTAATTCTCAGGCGATAGAGCCAATTAATTCCTGAACCGCAAAGGCGGCGTTGGTTTCTTAATCTTTGCTTTGCAAAGTTCTAGAGAATATTATTAAGGTGTGATTGACCGATCTAGCTTCATAGATAACACTTCGCATTTCTTAAGCCTGGGTGGCCGAATCAGGCAGTCTAGGCTTCCACAAACTCACTTAAAAGACCACTTAACCCCGGTCCTGCAAACTCTTCAAGTTTCATTTAATTCCACCAATTTCTCTTTTGCTTAGGCTGGGTCTAGTCAGTTTTTCCTTAATTTCCTCAACTGACCTCGCAGAAACCTAGGATACTATTCTAGGCAAAGAACCAAAGCACACACCTGGGGCCTTAAAGGCCCAGACCAGGTTGCAAAGTGAGGTCCCGGACTCCCGCTTTGGGGAAACTGGAATAGACTCTAATGATCCAGTCATTGTTTTCACCTATTTCGTTCACAAATTCAGAATGTCTATTCTGAAATGTCCTAATGAATAATGGATTGGGTAGGTTTTGCTCCTAGTTTTCTTCCCTCATTCTTCCCTCTTTTAAAATGTCCAATCTGGAGATTGTAGTTGTTAATGCTAACTTTAGGCATCATCAGTTCCTCACTGAAAGCCAGATGGGAAAAATGGCCTTTAGGAAGTGGTAAGATTGCTAAATAACTGGACTTCAAATAACTGGATTTTTTTTTTCCCTCCAACCTCTGAGATGCACTCCATCTCAGGACAGAACTATTGCAAGGTGGAGAGTGTTAGGTTGGTTTTCTGTCTGGCTCTGTCTTCTCCTGGACCCTGGACCAACTAAGATCTTAGTGCAACTCTATTGTGAATGAACTTAATGAACTCTGTTCTTTTTGAACTCTGTTCAACTTCAAACTCTGTTCATTATTCTTAATGAACTCTGTTCATTTTTCAATGGCTTAATACCCCTGCCCCAAGGCCATCTCTGCTTGCAGAGTGCTTTAACACTATATTCAGTCCATTGCTCATTTCTAAGAAAATGTTCTCAGCAGCTGCACTTGGTTTTATATACTCACTGTCAGACCTCATGATTTACCCAACCTCACAACCATAATGTTAACCTTCTTATTCTTGCTCCTTTTCATAAGATACTAAGGGTGGAAATATTCATCGAGCACTGGGTTTTCCTTACTTAAAATATGTTTAAAAACAGAAACAGACTTTTAAATTGATAATTTGTGGGTGACTAAACACATTTCAAATTGCATTTATTAAAATGATTCATGTATTTACCCAGTCACAATTTTATCCCACATTTACCCCATTCATTACTAACTTAAATTCTTTCTCACTTCCTGTGGCAGTTCTTCTTTCACATTCCTAGTTGTGGGTAGTGTATTTTTTCCCCATTTTTATCATAGGGATGTTTAATCTCACATCTTGTGCATCTTTTGGATTCTCAGGCAGGGAAGGGCCCTACCTGGACTTAGGCACCCTTTATCCTTGGAGCCTGAGTTTTAAAACACATGTGTTGGGCTCTGAGATCAAACTCAGCTCATAACCTGACTTTTTGGGCACTTTCTGGAACGATCGCCCTCACATTTTGGAGATTTCCCTGCAACCCAGCAGTAACTCAGAGGAGACAGTGGTAGCAAGGATAGCAGTCTTCCTCTAAGGAAGCCCACCCTTGCTATGCTGCAGGCTGCAAGGCCTGCTGACCATGTCCTATTTCAGGTTTTAATGTGAAGGGTACAAAGCAAACACACAGATGCCAGTTTCCCCATGGATACCTTAGTGATTGGGATGAGGGTATTGGAATTCAATTTGAACCCAATTTGCCATCTTTGAAACTGACATATTTATATTCATTCTCTCTCTCTCTCTCTCTCTCTCTCTCTCTCTCTCTCTCTCTCTCTCTCTCTCTCTCTCCAGAAGCTAGCCTATTACTCCAAAATGCAAGAAGCCCAGGAGTGCAACGCCAGCCCTAGCAGCAGTGGCAGTGGCAGCTCCTCATTTTCTAGTCAAACCCCAGCCAGCATAAAAGAGGAGGAAGGCAGCCCAGAGAAAGAGCGCCCACCAGAGGCAGAATACATCAACTCCCGATGCGTCCTCTTCACCTATTTCCAGGGGGACATCAGCTCTGTGGTGGATGAACATTTCAGTAGGGCCCTGAGCCAGCCTAGCAGCTACTCCCCCAGCTGTACCAGCAGCAAAGCACCAAGGAGCTCTGGTCCCTGGAGAGGTGAGTTTGGGGGTCCTACTGGGAATAATAGATGGAGGGCTCTCTCATCCTGGGATTCACCTACAGGGGCCCAAGATTTGCAGCTGAAAGAACACTAGATGTCAGAGAAGTGGCAAAGAGGACATTTGGGGAGGGTAAGAACAATGATGAGGGGAAAAAGCTTGGGTATAATATCTCTTCTTAAAGAGGCAGAGGAGAGCAATGACCTGCAAATAAACACAAGCCTTGGAATTGGAAGGTCTGGATTTATGCGTTGGCTCCACCACTTCCTAGCATTATGACCTTGGATGAGTCTCTTAACCTGGTTGAGGTCACTATTTACTTGTCTCTAAAATTAGAATAACACTTGCCCTCCTAACCATCACCAGAGAAGGCTGTAAGACTTGAACATTAGAATGTATGTATATGTGCTATGGAAATGTAAGGTTTCCAACACCCTCTCAAACTCAGGAGCACAGGAACTTTACCAACCATAACCTACTGAACACTTTCTCAATTTCCAAAACTTTGCCTAGAAGTCCTAGACACCTTCTGCAAACAACATCTGCTGGAGAACATGTCCTAAAACCAACCTATGCCTTTTGCCCTGTTTTAATTACTTGGGAAATCTTGAAGCAGAAAATGTCTTTTCAATAGTAAATGAAGTAGCAAAGAAACAAAAATTTGGAGTATAGCCAAAGCATCTCTGTAGTAGTTTTCCTAATACATCTCCTCTTAAAGACTTTTCTATCCTTCCCATAAAACACCACTTTAGTCTGAGACAATGATTACTTAGATAAGTCAACTAAGTCTCTCTTCTATTCTGAAATCTCAGCTTCCCTTTATTCTCAATAAGACAAAGGTGGGGGGAAAAGCATTTAATAAACTTGCTCACTAAGCTTAGTTTTTGATGTGTACCAAGTTGAGAAATAAGGACTTAATTGTTTTAAAAAAAAAAGAACATTGTCATTTTGGAGGACATAAGGATGTCCGGTTTCGTGGCCCCTCCCCCCCCCCCCCCCGTTCTTTTTCTTTCTAAGATCTAGCCGTTTGCATACACCTTGCCCTTAGACAAGATCCAAAAACAATAGTTTTAAATACAGGACTTTACCTATTTTTTAATAAAATTCTCCAATTGCCTTAATAATTTAAGGGGAAGAATGTTCACCACTTAGAATACATTTCAAGTCATTTGAAATTCTCTAGTATTTAGTGCAGATGGCTTTCCCAGAGGAAGCGTCTTTGAGTTAAATGTATGCCTTTCCTTCCCTACTAAAAGTAAAGAATTTAATTGCTGTTCCCTTAAAATGCTACCAGCATTAGGGGTTAACAGATAAAATGACTATTATTATTATTATTATTATTATTATTATTATTATTTCTGACATCCTCACTTTCATGCAAAAAGTTTGTTAATTAAACAGGATTCAATTCAAGGTACTTAGGATTTTTAAAAAAATCTGTTCCTCTTTGCAATTAATGTCCCTCTTTGCAAATAATACAACGGCTTTTTCAATATATCTATTTTAACCTTTTGCTTGAATTCTTGGAGAAAACATATTTGAAATACAGTTTCTAAAAAGAAAACTAATAATAGCAAGACTTTGAAATATGTCAATGAACTTTCAGTCTATCAGAGACCTTGGAGGGGCACATTTTCTGGAACAAGGAAGACTGAAATGCGAGAGGAGGTAGTGAGATCGCTAGGCGGCCAACCGAGACTGAGACTGAAGGACGGATCTTAGCTTGAGGAGAGCCTGTGGACTAGGAAAAGGCTGCCCAGGCAGCTTGGCGGGGAGGCAGGGGTGAGGGCAGGGGAGCTTCCTGTTCCCCAAAACTTGAGCAGACTGAAGGGACCTCTCCGTTCTTCCTCTCTTCCACTCTCGGGCTTTCTGCATTAAGGATACTTCTGCAAAATCGGAGGAATCCAGCAACAGCGATTTCTGGGTGCCGGGACCTCCTTTTTACCGGCTGCGTCCTTATAAAGGTGCAGCCCGGAGACGGATGCTATTAGTCCACCCCACCCCCCCATCTCCGCTGCAGCTTTCTCGTCTTTACCTGCCCGGGCGTGTTCAGTTCTTAGGGCAGTGCGGGTCGCGGTTCCTCTTGAGCCGCACTGATAGGGTCCTATGTTTCCTCCTTTCCGCCTCCCCTGCCTGCAGACGGCTCCTTCCCGATGAGCCAGCGCAGCTTTCCCGCATCCTTCTGGAACAGCGCGTACCAGGCACCGGTACCCGCACCTCTGGGCAGCCCTCTGGCCGCGGCGCACTCAGAGCTGCCTTTCGCCACTGCCGACCCCTACTCGCCCGCAGCGCTGCACAGCCACCTGCACCAAGGTGCAGCCGAGGCGTGGCACCACGCGCATCCTCACCACGCACATCCCCACCATCCTTATGCGCTGGGCGGCGCCCTTGGCGCCCAAGCTGCCGCCTACCCGCGGCCCACCGCTGTGCATGAGGTCTACGCGCCGCACTTCGACCCTCGCTACGGGCCTTTGCTGATGCCCGCCTCCTCCGGGCGCCCGACCCGTCTCGCACCCGCCCCGGCGCCCGCGTCCGGCAGCCCACCCTGCGAGCTCTCCGCAAAAGGCGAGCCGGCCGGCGGCGCGTGGACAGCGCCCGGGGGTCCCTTCGTGAGCCCCTCGGGGGACGTGACCCAGGGCCTGGGCCTCAGCGTGGACTCAGGTAAGCGGAGGAGGGAGTGTAGCCTCTCCGGGGCCCCTCCAGCGCTGTACCCGACCCTGGGCTAAGCCTTAAACCCCCTTAGTTCTCCTGGGAGACTTCAGGGACTCTGTGGTCAGTCTGCATGGATTTTGTTTTGAGGGGATACGGAACCCTGTGCCATCAATGTGGGCAGGATTAGAAAGTGGGACCCTACCCTAACCTGGCTATAAAATAATACAGAAGACTGTTTTTTCTTTTTAAATAAAATTTGGTGGAAAGGTTCTAGCTCTGCGCTGTTCAGAATTGTAGCCACCAGCCACATGCGACTACTGACCACTTGGTATGTGTGGCTAGGGCAAATTAAAATGTGCTATCAGTACATAATACACACCGAGTTTCGAAAAATTGTGCTAAATAAGAAGGTAAAATTCATCTTGTCAATATTTTTATATTGATTTTGCATGTTCAATTATGTTTGACACGTTGCATATTAAATATATTGGGTTAAATAAAATATACTATTGAAATTCTCACTTGTTTCTTTTTACTTTTTTTTTTTAATGTGGCTGCTAGAAAATTGAGGATTATGCCTGTGGCTCCCACTGTATTCCTATTGGACAGCGCAGATCTAGAGTACCTGCTGAGAGTGTAGTTTAAAATCCTGTATGACTTGGTTAGGGAGGAGTCTTGTCACAGTGATAGTCATGTGATTCTTAGATCAGCTTAATTGCCAAATTAAATAGGAATTTTAAAATGTAAAACTTTTAGAATATGATTTTAATGATGCTAAGATGCTAAATCTTTGACTTAATTTGAATTTGAAAGGTACAAATGAGGATTTTTTTGCTTTCTTTTATTTCTAGAGCAAATTTTTTAAAATGTTATATTAAAAGTGCAACTACTGGCTTGTAGTCTTGTCTACTCTCCCTTCCGTCAGGTGAAGATTTACTTTTCTATTTACTTTGATTTTACTTTCATTCACCATTCACCCCTTCCTCTTTAGATGAAGTCTGTGACTTTCATAATAAAAGTGTTTTCTCTTTCCTTAAATATCTTGTGCCTTCCCTCCCCCTTTCTATTCTTGCTCTCCCTCTCTTTCTCTTCTCCCTTTGTCTTTCTCTCTCTCCCCTCTCTCCTCCCTCCCTCCTTTCTTCTCTTCCTCCCTCCCTCTCCCCGCCCTTCTCTCTCTCTCTTTTATCTTCTCTGTTTTCAGGTTTACAGCCTCAGGACAAAAGCAAGGACCTGTACTGGTTTTAGAGCCCAACTTCTTCCCTGCAGGTCTCTGCATAGTGCAATTGGTGACTCAGAGCTGAAAAGGAGTGGGTTTGTAACAGCTTCTGATCTTGGTTTGCAGCTCATCGTTATTCCCTCTGTGGTGCATCCCTTCTGAGCTGATCTGCTGACCCAGGGTTTCCCCTTCCCTTTCCTTTCTGACCAGCCATGGAGGCTCAGCATCTGTGCCTCTCACTTCGTGGATGAGGACATGGGGGAAGGCAGAGACTTCAAACTTCTCCATGTATTAGGAAAATCAAAAGGCACATTTACAGAAATATCATCTAAAATCAATCTCTTCCAAAAGAGCAGATCCAGAGACTCCAAATTATGTTCAATGACTTTTGGCCAAATCATTGGATATATCTGTGGTGAAATTGTTTAGTCAGGTGAAATGATACCATAAGCTTTCTTGAAATGGGAAAAAGAAAAAGAGACCTTTTGGTGTGAATATTTTTTTTATGCTGTTGTGAATTATTTCATTAGGCAGTGTGATCATTACACTACTGATGTCAACATCCTCAGGTTTAAAAATATATTTGCATCTGCAACAAAGACTGTGGTAGAGAAGTAAAAAGAAGCCAATTCTTCCTTCTTCAAGGCTCAGCCTCCAGCTTTTTTCCTGCCTATCTCCCCACAACACCCACTCCAGACAGAAAGACACTTTTTCCTTTGGACTGTGAATATGGAAGCCTCAGTCTGAATGTGAGTGGCAAGTGGCTGATCTGGAGCCACCTGCCCAAGTCTTACTGAAATGCAGCTGTTGTAGGACAACTGTTTAAAACTCCAGAAATACATCGACCAAGGTGGCACTTCCCAGTGTTTGGCAAAACAATTGCAATTGCACTGGATATATTTTATATATATGTATATATATCAACTTTTTTACAAGGAACATTTTACAATGAAAGAAGAACCCTGCTCTGCCTTCTCTCCCACAAATCTTGTCCCTCCCTTTATCCTCCAGATGAAAGATGCAATAAAAGACTCCAACTGTTTCCATGGAGAGGAACAAGAAATCACCCACCACCAGGGGAAGAAATTTCTATGGAGTCAACAATATCTCGAATATTTTTCTCAGTCTCTAAGGTCATAATTGGTCACTTTTGTGTTGGAACAGGGGAAAGGGTCTGTGTGGGGGCCAAGCTGAAGGAGATGAGGAAGAAGAAACAAACATTAAAGATATCTATTTACTATAAGTCCACTGTCTTGTTTCATAAAAATAAAATAAATGTCTTAGTTTCTCAGAATAAAATAATTTATAGTAGTATAATCTAATGTCAGAAATATCATGAGAAAAAAACACACACACACACCACATTGTTTTTTTTTTTTGTTTTGTTTTGTTTTTGAAGTGTTTGCTGTACTCTGAAGTCTGTTAATTCCTTTCCACCTCACAGCAAACCTAGAGATTGGCAGTTAGGTATCTGCCCCACCTCTGTTTTGCAGACGAGGAAACCATGGTCTGTGGAAGTTCAGGATTAACCTATTAGCATTCAGGAAGTTAGAAGCAGACACTGTACACAGAGCACTATAGGTAAACCATTCAGTCAGATATAGATATTTTATTTTCCAGAAAGAAATTGCTGTTACTGTCTAAATTCTAACCTCTTATGATAGTAGTGTCATCAGTTGAAAGTGTTTTTCAAATATTGGTTATTTTATATTTTAATAAGGTAGGCTAAGTGACCAAACCTCCTGCTAGGGGAAAAGATAGATAGATAGATAGATAGATAGATGATAGATAGATAGATAGATAGATAATTAAATTTATGCCCCCCCCCCATTAATGCTAAAGTTATTTGTATTCTTTCACTAAAGTGCCCAGGAGAAGCCAAGCATGGTGATACACCTGTAATCCCAGCTACTTGGGAGGCTGAAGCAGGAGGATGGCAAGTTCAAGGCCAGCCTGGGCAACTTAGCAAGACCTCATCTCAAAGTAAAAAATAAGAAGGACTGTGGATATAGCTCAGCAGTAGAGTACCCCTGGGTTCAATCCCCAGTTCCACACCATAAGTTAATAAAAATAATAAGTAAAGTGCCCAGGAGAGATACATTATATTATGCCATAATTGTCCTTGTATATTGTTGAAGCATAAAAATATTAGTTGAAATCTTGACCTTCATTGTAATGTGAGAGGCAAATATCATTTATCTTGGATCATAATCTCAAGAGTTGGAAGCAGTTAAAGGACCTTACTCAAAGCATGAATTTGGCAGAGTTACCCATCCTCTTTTTTTTAATCATTGGGAACCCATGAAGTAAATATGATCACTACAAGAATATTGTTGGTTTTGATCAGATGGAAGGTCCTATATGATTATACTCTTCAGGTCTGAAAATAATAATAATAACTAATGTTAATTTTTTATCATGGGTCAGGCAATGATCTAAAAACTTTATGACTAGATCGACTCATTTCATCCTCACATTTTTATGTGGCATTTATTGTTATGATCTCCTTCTTACTATGAGAAAACTGAGGCACCCAGAGGAAGAATACTTTACCCAGTCATAAAGCTGGTAAGTGGCAGAGCCAAGATGCAAACCCAGACAGCCAAGTGCAGAGACTTCCATGTTACCCCTGCAATGTAATTGTCTAGTTCTAATTTCTCATTTTGCTGTTCAACTGTGAACTTATTTTCTTCTCCACAATAGATACATAAAGAAAGGGAAAAGAGGCAGGAAAGAAAATATTGGCATCCACAGGACCCCAGGTCTCAAAGGAACTGTTACTGGGCAGTGCTCAAAATCCTTCATCAGATGGCATTACCATTAGACCATATTCAGGTCGGATGCAGTTCTCTATTCTTCTCCAAGAGGGAATTATTGCTTCTTCTTTTATTAATTCATTTTGGTATTTAACAGCCTACACTGCTCTGAAGTTCTTCACACCCAACCTAACCAAGCCCTGTAGATTTAGCCTGAGATTTGGACATTGAAGCAATTACTAAAATTAACTTTGGACTTCTCTGTGGATTTTTTTAATCCATGTTCCATTGGCATGGATCACTGGTATATAAAAGCATAAATAAGATGGATTAAGTCTCTGTGTGATTTTCAGAATCTACCAATAAATGTGTCATAGAAGAAGAAAGCATAGCAGCATACTTTCTGCTAGGCATCTTCTCCCAGTATTTCCCACTGGAAGAGGCTCTTTACCTGTTTCCACCTCTGTTAGCACTCACAAGGTCTATGGTCACAACCCTCAGGGAGCATTTTCCCAGCCACGAGGTTCTGATTACTGAACCCTCTCTCCTAAGCTGCATCTGACCTGAATATCAGATTGCAGGTGAGGAGACTCATTCACTGGAACTGGCCTTTGAGGCAGTCTTGAACACACCGTTCAGACTGCTGAGCCAGCCCAGAACCCAGGCTCCAGCGACTTGGCAGGGATGACCTTCAAAGCGTAGCATTTTGCTGTTTTATCCTTCCTAAAGTAGAAATGCAAGATGATTTAGAACTAAGATTTGGTTCTGTGTAATAAAAGCATCGAACAGAACTTTGGAATCAATGGTCCTAGCTAATGTGCCCTAGGCCCACCAAGTCTTGTAAATTATGCCTCGCTAATATTAGAGAAGCCATGCAGATTTGAAGGTTCCAGTAGTTGAGTAAAGGACATTTGAGGAAATAAGGTATGACATGAGAAAAGATAAGCATAATGTTTTTATACATATTATACTTGGTTGAGGGTCTGAGAGAAAGATTAGATTCCTGTAATCATACCCCTTGGCACTGGTGTCTGCCTCACCCACAGCTTTCCTTTTGCACTTGGCCTAAGCCAAGGAAGAGGTGATGAAAAGGGGAGAGACGGCTCTCCACCACCAAGTAATCCTCTTGCCCATTGCCCTCTGGCTGAGAACTCATCAGCCAGCTACAGGGAACTCTATCTGTTCTGTTCCTTTAGTTGAAAAGGACTTGCTATCCCCGTCTCATTTCCCCTTTGAAGTTCTATTTCAATGCGTGGCAAATTCTAGCACTGCCTTAAGATTGATTGGGGCCTGAATAGGAGGCAGAGTAAGGTGGTGGGTGTTGGGATGCAGACTCTCTAACTGAAAGCTGCTCTGCTTACTTGTTCTGAGTAAGTACTGTATTCTCTGTGCCCTTTTGCATCTGGAGAAACAACTCAAGGTAACTTTAACTTCCATTTTGCTTAGAATCACAGAGCTTGCGTTTCTGCACAGGCACCCATATGTGTTCTGTCCAAGAAAACAGAAACTCTCTTTTTAAGTGCTTAGTGAATTGGAGATCAAAAAAGTATATAACTTAAGTAAACTGCTTTGCATATCAATGCCATTTCCATAAATTCTATTTTAATGTAATTCATAGAATGATGTCAAAGCGTAGGAGAGAAATGGGAAGATATTTGAAAGAGTTTAAAAATAAATTGAAAAAATGTAAGATTTGTTTGTAAAATTGCTTTATTGACAATTTGCATGCAAATAACATATTGGGATATGCTTGTCAAGGACTTTTTCCTGTATTCCATTTTTCTTTATTAGAGTTTTAGAATTTATTATATACACCTAAAATCTGGAGTAAAGGAATAAATGTCCTATGAACAGTGCCATTATTACAGTTGCCATTTGTAAGTAATTGAAGGCATGACATTTACACAAGCAGCAGAGTTAAGCAAGCTTCATGTTTTCTGAACAGTGGTTCTTCCTTATCATCCATAAATAAATGTAACTCTAATAATGCAAAAACGGTATCTGCAAAATAGAATCTGTTTATCCCAAATCTCTTTCTCTCTCTCTCTCTCTCACACACACATACACACACAAACATACACACACACACACACACACACACAGATGCAAGCCTAAAGAGAAATTAGAGACATCATGCCCTCAGACAGGCACAGACACAAATGATTATTCTCACTTGACAGACCAACTGTACTGCTCTTTCCTTGTATTTCACTCCAGCCCCAGAGGGCTGGATCAGGAAAGAGACACTCGATAGCTTCTGTTTCCGTGGTTGAAATATTTGTGAAGTTAACGCATAATCTGAAAGCAGAAGCTAATAAATTATAGAGTGCTAATTGGAGCTGGAGTGGAGCTGTCAATCATGTTATCCTAAACACAGAGAGACCCTCATAACCTAAAAAGGCAAGGCAGCCTCCAAGATCAGCCCCAGTTGTTTCCAGCCATGACCTCCAAACTTTGCATCCAGGCAGAGTGGCATTGACAGCAGAGGTGATTCTGCTAATCCAAGTTGACTTTAAGAGAGAGACAAATTTTTTTGTAGGAGAAAAGAACAAAATATTTTGCTGAGGGCTGGGTTTGTAGCTCAGTGATACAGCACTTGCCTAGCATGTGTGAGGCTCTGGGTTTGATTCTCGGCACCACATATGAATAAATAAAATAAAGGTTCATCATCAACTAAATTTTTTTTTTAATTTGCTGAAAGACTAATGTTTAACCTTTAGAGAAATATATATTGAATTTACTAGAATCATTATGAGTTTGATGAAAACATGCTACCCTTCATCTGGAATCTTTCACTTTAAAAAGAAACAAGTTAAAAAGAGAAAAGTTAAGTTTCTCTATAACGAAGTGTCAGGTCTCAGATGATAGTATTTCTCAGTGATGGTATTTCTATGAGTTTTCCAATCTACTCTTAAAAAGCTAAGCTCCTCTAACTAATATATCCAAATTTCCTCTGCCTCACTGGAATTCAATTATTTCACCTAGATAAACAGAAGCAGCATGGTTCCCATTCCTTTGTTTTGTTCTTAAAATCTCTTAGGAAGCTCCAGTCCTTCTTAAGTCCCAACATTTCAAAATGTCTAAAGTGGAAAGCTCAAACTGTCCTTCCTCTCATCATTTTCATTTCCTATAAAAAAATTGCACAAATTAATCAATTATCATTACACAAATGAAATTTACATTAAAGGCAAACTAAACTTTGGGAAACAGAAGAACTTAAAAATTTTGATTTCTAATAACTTGCACCAATTTAATGATTAGAAAATTTTGCCCATATTTATTGTTGGAATTCATACTGTAATCTCTACTTGTATGTACATCTAGGCAAAAATGCTATTTACCTTATAATTTGGAAGATTCTTTAGAATACTTTAAACAAAATTAATTTTCACTAAGGAGAGAAAAAAATTAAAGCCCCTTAAATTCTGAACAGTCATTTGGTAGAAACAACAATTATGATTTGAATCATTGGTCAGAATGTCACAAACTCCTTTCTTTTATTGCTAACCCTCACCAGCCTTGCCCTCACTTTTTGGCAAATGTATTATCTGCCAATAATGGTATTGTTTAGAAATAAGATGGAAAACATAACAAATTTTTTTCTTGTTATTGCTGTTTACTTTTACTATGTACAATCCTATTTCTATTTTCTTCTTCTAGTATATTTTACTCAATGTATCATCTATTCCAGAAAGTAACTGGGTATTTTTTCCATAGTATTTTATGACATTTTTTTCACATTTGTACCTGCTGTTTTATGGAATTTCTTGACATCTCTTGAAGCACTGCCTAAAAGTGCTATGTAATCACTATTGTTCCACCTTGCTTTATATGGTGTATGAAATTTCATTTTACCTCAGGGAGTTTCTTCTCTACACTCAGAAACTGACAGAAGGGTGTTGACAGACTGATTTTGGTAAGAAACACAGAGAACAGAGCTTAAGATGTTTGTTCTTCCTTGTTCAAAAGCTTCCTTTAAAAACACATTCTTCACTCACACTCTTTCAAAGGAGTAAGAAAAGGATCTAAGGAATTAGGCCCAAACCCTGAGGGAAAACAACTATGAATTTGTATTCAATTGGAATTAGGCAGAAAATTATTCATGATCTTGTACTCAACAATTCCAAATTATTTAGTTAGTAAACAAAAATGGTAACACTGGACACCATGATCTTTCATTGAAACTTGAGAAGTTTAGTCATTTGATGTTTAAAGAATGGTGATATTATAAATGGGACTGAAAGTTTTAAAAATCCATCGTCATGAGATACTTCCATCTCCTTCTCTCCCCACCCCCCTGCCCCCACCCCCGCCCCGGGTATGCAAAATGTATGGAAAGTAAAAAAGAAAAATAAACAAGGCTCCATAGCCATGATCTTCACCTACATTTACCAGTTAATGTAGATTTGAGTCTTAAGAGAATGAGGCAGGAAGTATAGGTGTTGCTGAATCGTCCTGTGTTGCAGGACATCATCAAACTCAAGACATTGACCATTTAAAAAGTTATACGGTTTAACAGTGTATATTTTTTTCAGGTCATAAATCTTCTGAATATATTTTTAGTGTTATTTTGGGGTGGTTATTTAATCTGTGTCACCTCATTTATCAGAGAGATTTCTAACTTGAATTCAATAACACATTTATTCTTTCTATAAGGAAAATGCTTTACATGATCTACTTCTTGACCTTTCTTGTCCTTTATGTCTATATCAATGCTCTAAAAGAAGAGCTATGTCTTCTCAGATTTCAAGAGGATATAAGCTTACCATCAGATAAGATCTAGCCCAATGTTTTACCATCTAGATGTTCCCAGAATACCAAAACATAGCTCTGGTTGACTGTTGATTTGGCTAATAGCAGTCTGCAATGTTTTCTCTTCTATCCCACAGAAGGTTCTTATAAATTTCTACCTCCCACAGTATTAGAAAAACTTCACTCTAACTGCTCTCTTATCCAAAAACCATCTATTCCTCAAGGTCTAGCTTAAATTCTGCCACTTCTATGAAGCTTTGTCTCTATACCAGATCACAGGAAATGATCTCATCTTTATAAGAACTCCTAGCACCTAACACCTAGGCTGCTTACTTGACACTTTCATAAAGCCAACCTCTCTAATTCAGAACTTGAGGCTGCAGTAGTTCTAAAGTTCTTTTTTTCACTCTTGACATAAGATTTTTACCCTGTGCTCAGTGTTAGCTCCCAATTATTGTGAAAACACAAAATATTGCATTTAAATATTTTATCCAATTATGTACAAATAAATTTTAAAATATATATTGATCTAAGGTTGGAAGTACAAGTTTAAAAAAGAAATTCTTCTGAAAGCCTGCTCAATGAAGAAAATCCTCATATTAAAATGAGTGGGGAGAGATTCTGTTATATTTAGTAGGAGCCAATAGTATCACATATAATTTCCCTACCCTCGTATCCTGAGTGTCAATCTCTGTCTTCTGCTCAAGGACATCACTTCAATGGTTACCTTTTCTTCTTTCTGTATTATTGTTTTTTCCTCTCTATGGGATCATCCCCATTAAGAGAAAAGAGACTGGAATATTTTCTATGTTTTAAAAACAAAATAGCAAAAATAAGACCAAAAAATCCTCCTCGGACCTCACATCCTTGCCCCCTTTCGCCCACATTCACACTTTTTTCAGTGCTAGGGACAGAACCCATGGCCCTGTGTGTGTTAGGCAAGCACTCTATACTAAGCTACCTCCCAGTCCCTTATTCTCTTCAAATGGCAAACATCTTAAATGAGCCATCATCTAGCTCTTTTTGAGTACATTTTTATTTTCTCTTGTATCCACTCCAATTTGGCTTCTATATACACCCTTGTCTTGGCCATTAATTAGGTCCCTATAGTTAAACCTGAAAGTCTCTTCTCAGTAGAATTTGTCTTATCACTAGTGTGGATCCTCTAAGAAGATGCTGAGGCACAAATCATATACTCATATGTTTTAGCAGCATATATGTTCTAGTCTAACCTAGCAACTGTCATGGGGCTAATATTTGGTTTAATTTGTTAGTTTTCCGTCATTCTCTAGCATTCATCTAGTTTCTTCAGGAACTTGGTGTTGATTTTCCTTTATTATTTGGGTTGAGGGAGGGAAAGGAGGAGAGAAGTAATTTCAGAGCTTCCTACTTGACCTTCCACTGTGGTTTCTTTGACCCTACCCACAGGCCAAGAACCTAGTGAAAGGGCTACTCTAACCATAAAGTATATAGATCCCAATTACACATATAAGCAGTAGAGAAATGACCAATGGGTGGGGCTGTGGACCCAGTGGATGCATTGTAAGTTAGACTTTAGCTTCACAAGCCCCTCTGAGTGGGGATGATGATGTTGTAGGTCACTGACTCCCAGTGTCAACTCAGACCCTGTATCCAATAGTCTGAAGTGTCCTGGAATCCTCGTACAGTATAGCTCCTCCATTTTTGCCTTTGGATGGCTAATTTTAGGTAGCAACTTGACTCAAGAGAAATCAGTTGGTAAAGCATTATTGGGTATGTCTGTAAGGGTGTTTCTGAAAGAGATTTGTATTTGGATTAGTGGACAAAGTAAGGAATATCTGCCCTCACTTAGTATGGTGGCCATGATCCAGTCAACTAAGAACCCAGATAGAAGAAAAAGAAAGAAGAGAAGTAGAAGAGTTCTCCCACCGCCCCTCTCATCTGTTGTCTCTCTCTCCTGAAACTAGGACACCACCTTCTGCCCATAGACATCAGAACTCCAGGTTATCTGATCTTTAGACTCTGGGTCTTATAACACCAAACCCCCTATCCTCACCTCACCAGTTTCTCAAGCTTTTGGCCTTGAAATTAGTTACATCATTGGCTCCTCTGGGTCTGAGGATACTGGACTTGAACTGAACTATGCTACCAGTTTCTTTGGTTCTTCAGTTTGTACATGAATCTTCACAAAATCCATAATTTTGGGAGCCAATTCCTCTAATGAATTTTCTATTTCCTGTCTATCTATCATGCATCTCATCTATCTATCCATCCATCCATCCATCCACCTACCCAAAGCTTTTGATTCTGTTTCTTTAGAAAACCCTAATTAATAGCCTTCTACTGACCATAGATGCTCAAGACTGGCTGCCCATCTGTTCCAACCTAGGAACAAAGTGCTTTATTAACCATCTTTACAACTCTTTATGGACAAGCACCTTTGGCTGCCTCTCCATTATCATGCTGATGGGGGTCTTCTGGCTTCTGGTGGTTAAGTGAAGCTATCTTGTCTCTATTATTTCAAGACTTCATTATGCCCAAGGATGTTTACAAGCACAGCTCTGGGAACAGCTATGGCAGGTAACCATTGCTAAGCTTCTTAGTGATGCTTAGAGATATCTTCTCATCAACATAGTCCTTATGCCTTCAGTGAATGGGGAAGAGGGGATCTCCTGGCCTCATATAATAAACCCATACCAGCATTCTCACTTCCCTCAATCATGTTATTCCTTCCTGTAACTTCTTATGGGGAAATAGAATCAATATTCATTGTCTCTAGACATCCAAGGCCATGCTAGCCACAAATTTGCCTCTTCTTCATGGGTCTTTTCCAGGTAAGTTAAATCTCATATTCCAAAAAAATCTCACCCGGTAAATGAATTCTTGCTTATCTAGTCTTACCTTTCCCATCCCATGGATCAGGCACCTTCAGAATGTAACTTCAACCTTATATACCTGGCTTCTGCCAGTGTATTTTAGCTAATGCTTAGAGCAGCTTTGGGATGTAATCTCTCCTTCTTTATGAGATTCAGAATATCCTTAAGATATGCTGGAATTTAATACTAGATATTGACCTGGAGGTCAGGAGGGGAGAGAAGAGCAACTTATGTTTTCTGGTTGAGAAGAGGCCTCTCTGGTTACTTCCTCTACAAAGTGCTAACTCTTATTGTACATGCTCTGAGGGATCAGAAGGGTCTACTGAGTCAAAATTATTGGGACATTGTTATAGTTTGGATATTAGGTATTCCCCAAAGCTCCTGTGTTAATGCAGGAATATTCAGAGGTGCAATGATTAGATTATAAGAAGTGTGACCTATCAGTCCATCTTAATTTGAATGGATTGACTGGTTGGAAACTGTAGGCAGGTGGGGCATGACAGGAGGAAGTGAATCCTGTAGGCATGTCCTGGAAGGGTTCATCTTCCCCACAGCCCTTTCCCCACTCTTTTTTTTTTTTTTTTTTTTTTTTGTTCTGGGG
>PVHX01021401.1:0-29858 GCA_004024805.1 Geosciurus inauris
ATTAGATTTATTTTTTCCTGAGGGATTGTTTTTTAAGAAACTACGAAAGTTTATTTGTGTTATCATTTTCAGCATTGTAATTCCTTATTCTAGAAACATTCATTTGTTTACTAATAAAAAAGTCACTGGGATCCATTCTGTCCCAGAAAAGAATTGGTGTGTCCTCATTGGGGCCTCCCTGTGGACTTGAAGTGCCTGAAGATCTAGTATAAGAGTCCAGATGCGTAGCCTTCATGGTATTTAATGAACAAGCAGACCACATTCATAGGTAAGAGAAAGAATTTTTCTTAAAAAATATTTTACATTATAGTGAACACCAAACTAAAGTATATGGTGTAATACTTAAATCTCAGAGAGAATATCATGTCAAAGTCAAAGGTATGCTGCACATTGAATCACATGGTTTCAGGTAATGAAAGGAAAAGGAAAATAGATTGATTACATTGTAGTTAGCAAGTTAGTGTGCATACTGTTTGATCAATACAGTTGTAATTTAGAAATATGCTTTGATTTTCTTGATGAAAGGTAACAGAATAGGTCCAGTAGTGTAAATTATTATTACTATTGTTATTATTATTTTTACAGTGCTGGGGATTTAAGGGTTTTGCACATATTGGAAAGTGTACTACCACAACCTCTAGCCCTAAGAACTATCTTTCTTATTAATTATTAGATGAAAAGAAAATTACATTTCACCCAGCCAATGTATATGTTTCACTTTAGGTTCAAGTTTTCTTATGTTTTACAATGTGGGAATTCAAATTTTAAATTTAATTTGCTGAGTTAGTAATTGATTTGGAAGCAACTTTAGTTTTTTTTTTATTGCATTGTCTAAACTTAACATCTTTAAACAATATTAAACTACGAAGGGATGCTATTTAATATCAGTTCTAGCTGGTATTTCCAGAGTTATGACATATCAAAATTGGCTTATAAAATGGTCAAGTAGAAATTGTCAGAGAAATCTGCATTGTTTATTTCTATTAATAAATGATCTGACAATGGTAAAATTGTATTTGGCCAGACCTCATTTTTTCCATGCATAAAATAAAGCTGCTCTATTTATTTTTCAGGTTTTTATTGAAATTGAATAAGATAATGCACACACAATTCCCATCCCGTTGTATTGTCTTAAGAACATGGAGGGCCTTCTATTATAACTTCCTTTTTTTTTAGCTTAGTGTTTATAGTGTTGTTGTCATGAATTTGACCATGAGAGTTGAGAAGTGATTTTTATTTTTATTTTTATTTTTTTTGTAGATTGAGCACACTGTAGTTAGCAATTCAGTATATATGCTTTTTCCATTTTAGTGTATCTGTTAAATGACATGAACTAGTCATGAGCACAACCAATTCTAATATCCTTACATACAAATTAATAAAAATAACTGTTCAAAGTGCGTTTTGGAAAAAATAGTCAGGTTTCATCTTTTTCTCTATTATGTCTACAGTTTCCACAGAGAAGTAGATAAATGTTACAAGGAGATAGGATTTGGAAAGTCATACTTCACTTCATGAACCACCTTCTTGTTCTCTATGCAGAATACAAATATGACAATTTATTAGGAAGTTACTGACAAAAGTATTAGAAGAACTTAAGTGAATATACTATTTTTTTACTGACATGTCCACAGGCAGAGGTAGTGATAGATGCATTGCTCAATTTCTTATATAATTTAGAGTTTTTGGATTTCATCTTATGGAAGGTCAATTCAGAATATGTATACTCCATGTTGCACAACAATTATATGTAAAACTTTAACATAGTTGCTGGTTTGGGATCTATCCATTCCTCAATATTTAATTAAAATATTTATTTTATAAACATTCATGTTTTGGTATACAAATAAAATTTAGAATTCACATTTCACACATATATATATATTCTCAGTTACAACTTTTGTTCAATGAAACGTATTTTAGAGTATCGCATAAAGTGACACTCTACAATCACTCTGTGCTCCCATGACTAAACAATATTTATGTGAATATTTTAGTCAATATTCATTATTCTTTGGTTAGGGAGAAATAATTTTTCCAAGTTCACATTGTCACCAAGGATCAAATATGATATTTTAACATAGGGTTTTTAGTCCAAATATAATTATTAATCATCTACAACTGCTTTCTCTCTGACATTTGGGAGAAAAACACTAGATTGTAATATAATTGACATTCTTCATGTATATGAAAGTCAACAAGTATTCTATAATGAATTCTTTTAGTAAATGTTTCAACATTTAGTTGAATGTTTATTTCCTTTTACTGTAAATATATTTCAATAATTCTACTTTGTTCCTGATTCTCTGCAGTAAACATTCTGCATATATTCCACTAATTCTACGCAGAAAGAGAAGAAAGTAAGGGGAGAATAGAATCAGAATGGAAAGAAACATTTTAAAGAGAAATGCGTTTTTCAGAGTCCACAAAAGTGATGTTAGCAAGTATTTACACAATTTCTTAATGATTTTATAAGCTATTTTATGAACATAACACTATTTTATAAACTTAACACTTTAAACAAAATGATACATTTGTGTCTGTTATGTTTAATATGCAAATTATCTGAAATAATATGCAAATTATCTGAAATATGGGAGTAGAAATCACTCCCATAACTTTTAGTGGATCCAATATTTAATCCTGTGTAAACAATTGAGGCTTTTACCCTGGTACAGGTAGCTCTTTAAATTTATTTTATTTCTTCACTTTTGGTTTTTTTTTTTTTGGTCATGCACTTTCTTTTTTTATACTCATTGAATAGAAATGGCAACACCAGGGAAGAAAGTACAAAAATCAAATTCTGCTTTGTGACAAATACAGTGACTTTATTCTTTTAGCAATACTTTGTAACAAGAATTTTATTAGCTAATACAGGGGACCTTTATTTCATAGTTATTTCAGAAATTCCACAAGCAATTAGTCATGTTACTGGCAGCCTAGACTGATCCTCAGCTTGCTGGATTCAGCCCACTGCCCAAAATAGATAAAAAATGGAAAAAGGAACTTCACACAGTTTTGAAGTTTGATCGCACTGGAGCTAGGAAACTAGATGCCCTACCCCAGAAGGAGTTACAATTCATTAAAAACAATATGTGATATATATATGGAGATTTAGCTGGCCTGAACAGGGGCAAAGTGGAACAAAAACAACAAATAAAGGCAGGAACTATACATGTGCAGATTTAGTTAGCTTGTTCTAAACAGCCCAGGCCAGGGTCAGTCAGTGCTCTCAGCTTCTTGGAATCCCTCAGATACCATGGAGAATAGGGGGAGGCAGAAACTTCCACTTTCAGCAGAGGAAGTTCCTCTGCAATGGCGTGGGGAGTGCAAGTTCATTCACTTTTAATAATAAGCTAAAAGTATGTATAGCCGGGCCTGCCTGGTGGAGCACACCTATAATCCCAGAGGCTCCAGAGGCTGAGACAGGAGAATCCCGAATTCCAAGCCAGCCTCAGCAATTTAGCCAGGCACTAAATAACTCAGTGAGACTCTGTCTCTAAAGAAAATACAAACTAGGACTGGGGATGTAGTTCAGTGGTGGGGCACCCCTGAGTTAAAAACAACAACAACAATAACAACAAAAAGTATGTATATTAAAAGAATTATCTCCAAGGAATTTGTAGGAATATGTAAATTAAAAATCCTCTCATTATTATTGTTAAAATTTAAGAACCTCAAATTGGCAACTAGATACTGCATAGTTATGGAGAAAAAAGCCTAGAACAAAGCACTTTGTATTGTCTTAGTTTGCAAAGAAAGTGCAACTATCCCCAAAATAAAGATTCCATTAAATAGTACAGGAATCTTGCCAGAAGAGAGGACATGGAATGGTTTTGTTTGAAAAGGCTGCCCCATGCAGCAAGTTAAAAAGTCAGTGTAACAAAACTATATGAAGTTATCTGAAAATATTTTAAAGTGAACAATTCTGACATTGTTTATGTCTGTAAAATTTACCTATGAAGGTAGCTTAGTTTCTTCTATATTACAAAGAGTAAAGTATTAAGGAAAGTGCTTTTATATGCTTTGTAGTAATCCTAAGACTCCCACTCAGCTGTGTTTTCCAATGTCACATTTTTGGATTTAAGTTGATCTGTACTAATTCATTTTTGTAAATTTTAAGATGATGTAATATATGAACCAATGGCAGAAAATTCATTTAAAAACTAATTGGAAAATAAAATCACTTTCATTGCAGGGATTTCTAACATGATGCATTTAGCCAACAATGAGTGGAATTATTTTTTCTTTTGCCTTATACAGTAAAATCCATATGCTGAATTCAATTCTTTGTTACTGCCTCTGTCATTGCTACCAAAGAAATCATGATGCCCTAAGAACTGAATAGGAATATAATTACACAAATTCTATTTATACAGGATATTTTTCAATCTTTTTGTAAAAACCAAAATAGAAGAGTTGCCATTGGATGTGGATGTTTACAGGATGTGGTTGAAGAACGTGACGGAAATCACCATGTTTGTACTGATGGGCTTCACGGATGATTTTAACCTGCAAATCTTCCTATTTTTACTATTTCTTGCCATCTACCTTTTTACTCTAATAGGAAACTTGGGGCTGGTTGTGTTGGTCATTGAGGATTCCCGGCTCCACAACCCCATGTACTACTTTCTGAGTGTCTTGTCATTCTTGGATGCCTGCTATTCTTCTGTTGTCACTCCGAAAATGTTGGTCAATTTTCTGGCAGAAAATAAATCCATTTCATTTCTTGGATGTGCCACACAGATGCTTCTCTTTGTTACTTTAGGGACCACTGAATGCTTTCTCTTGGCGGCAATGGCTTATGATCGCTATGTGGCCATTTACAACCCACTTCTCTATTCAGTGAGCATGTCACCTAGGGTCTATGTGCCACTCATCATCGCTTCCTATGTTGGTGGCATCTCACATGCTACTATACACACAGTGGCCACTTTCCGCCTGTCCTTCTGTGGGTCCAATGAAATCAGACATGTTTTCTGTGATATCCCTCCTCTCCTTGCTATTTCTTGTTCTGACACTCATACCAACCAGCTTCTCCTCTTCTACTTCGTGGGCTCTATTGAGATAGTCACCATCCTGATTGTCCTGGTCTCCTATGGCTTCATCCTGTTGGCCATTGTGAAGATGCATTCTTCTGAAGGGAGGAGGAAAGTGTTCTCTACCTGTGGCTCCCACCTGACTGGAGTGTCCATTTATCATGGGACCATCCTCTTCAGTTATATGAGACCAAATTCAAACTATGCTTCAAACCATGACATGATAGTGTCAATATTTTACACCATTGTGATTCCCATGTTGAATCCCATCATCTACAGTTTGAGAAACAAAGATGTAAAAGAGGCAATGAAGAAATTGTTGAGAGAAGTTTCTTTATAACTCTTGTAAATTTTTAGGTGAATAAAATTTTAAAAAATAAATAAAAGTGGATGTCTGTTCATATCTGTATGGTCAGAAACTAGTGAGGAAATGTCCCTGATTTAGTTTATAGTGCTATATATAATAGATTATTTAGGAATAAAAATTTATCAGCTCTCCAGGGCAGAATTTCTCAAATTGAGATAAATGATGTCAGCTATATGTATATGCCCATTATTTTATCAAAGATGTCCATATTGAACATTCTGGGATGAAAGGCTATTGCCGTTGGTAGTTGTGGAATTGAGTTTTGCTTGCTGTAACTAGAAGCCATGTCCTCAGGATTCTATGAATTATAAAAATCTCCAACTACTTAGAGTAAATTTTCAACATTCATTATGGAGTTAATTTCCCTTTCTAAAATCCCTATAGAATAATTTCCAAATCTTATTTTCTAACATTTCATCACACACTGAGATCCACTCAAGCTTGTGAACATGTCTTTTGCTGTTTTTCTGTTTCTATACATGACAATTTTTTTCCCTATTATATTTTTCCTGGGCCCTTTCATTCATAGAAATTGGAGATCTGTTTTGGAACTACCAGAAATATACTGATACCTACTGGGAATATTCATCATAAAATCTTTAAAGGTTCAGGATAAACAAAACTGTGGACTAGTAAAGAGTTATTTATATGACGGCTGGAAAATCTGCAAAGTTAGCCTACCTCAGGGGCTTGCTCCAATTCTAAATCTGTCCTCAGTTCCTAGCCCCACCTTATTTATTTGTATCAAAGAAATCAGCTTGCAACATTATCATTACTCAAAATTTACCTCCATGGAACAAGGGCACCTGATGGAAACAATCTGAACCTCCATTGATATCTGCTTCTACTTCCTTCAAAACTATGCTTTATTTACTTTTGTTTAAAATTCATTTGAAGAGGTGCTAAGAGCACTAATTTACTTTTCTTTCAGTGAAACATTACTTTCTGTACAAGCTCATTTTTCCTGTGAATTCACCAACAGAATATAGTAACCAAAATAATGTTATTTTATTATTATTATTATTATTTTGGTACTGGGGATTGAACTCAGGGGCACTCCACCACTAAGCCACATCCCCAGCCCTATTTTGTGTTTTATGTAGAGCTAGAATCTCACTGAGTTGCTTAGCACCTCACAGTTATTGAGGCTGGCTTTGAACTGGAGATTCTCCTGTCTCAGCCTCCCAAAGTGCTGGGATTATAGGCACCTGGCTCCAAAATGATGTTATTTTTGAGTTAAATTTGCAGTGTGAGTTTGAGATTCATACAAATAATTTTCAGAAATGAATTTTTTTTCTTTCTGTTTTGTATTTTTTTCTTTTATTCTTTTGTACAGGGGATTACACTCTTGCCAGTCAAACATGAATTTTAAAATTTTTAATTAATTAATTAATTGATTTTTGGTACCGAGGATTGAACTCAGGAGTACTCGACCACTGAACCACATCCTCAGTCCTGTTTTGTGTTTTATTTAGAGATGGATTCTCAGTGAGTTGCGTAACACCTAGCCATTGCTGAGCCTGGCTTTGAACTCAGCAATTGTCCTGTCTCATCCTCCCAAAGTGCTGGGATTAAAGATGTGCACCACCACGCCCAGCTCAAACATGAATTTTTAATGAAAGAATATTTACTTCAAAAACATTACTAACTGGTCCAGTGGCACACACTTGTAATTGCAGTGGCTCAGGAGGCTGAGATAGGAGGATTACGAATTCAAAGCCAGGCTCAGCAACAGTGAGGCAGAAGGAACCATAACTCCTCAACCATTACACTCCACATGAGGGGCTATAGTGCTCTAGTTTTTCACTTTTGGGTGATGCCTGTACATCATGCAGAACCATCTGTCAACCAGGATGGAGGCTTCTCTCATCCTGCCAACTCTTAGTAGGAATCTTCTATAAAGCCATTTGCTCAAATGGGGAGAAAGAAGGGAGTGTGGCAGAATCATGGACCATGGGCCTTTTAGAGCACTTGATGCAACTTACTTGGGTTTTTTAGAACCTGCTCAGGACTGATCTCATGATGGAATGCTGCTGGAAATACCACCTTTTATGGTTTAGTGGATTAGAAAATGTCTATTTCCTTGGGCTGGTGATGTAGTTCAGTGGTAGAGTACTTGCCTAGATGCCTTGGGTTTAATCCCCAATACCAGAAAGAAAGAAATAAAAGGAAGGAAGGAGGGAAGGAAGGGAGGGAGATAGGGAGGGAGGGAGGAAAAGAAGGAAAGAAGGAAAGAAAGAAAGAAGGAAAGGAAGGAAGGAAGGGAGGGAGGAAGGAAGGAAGGAAGGAAGGAAGGAAGGAAGGAAGAAAGAAAGAAAGAAAGAAAGAAAGAAAGAAAGAAAGAAAGAAAGGGGGAAAAAAAAGAAAGGAAAGGAAAGGAAGGACAAAACAAGACCCATTTCCTCATGGGTAGCTTGAATCACATGGCAATTTTGAGATCAGTTGCTAAGCATTTGGTATCTACTGAAGTCCTCTAGCCATCATATATCTGTTTCTTAAAGATTATTTGTCCATAGTGGGTAGCAGGGCTCTTCAAAATCTGAATGGCTTGCACCTTCAGGATACTAGCAAAGGCTTCAGATATCTTCATCTGCTGGTGACATTTCATACACTGGGATCTATTGTGTCATATGGCTCAAGTCTCAGTGGAGCTTGCAGGGCAGTCTGAACTTGTTGAGGATTTGCTGAGTCCCAAACAAAATTGCAGCTTTTCAGTTTATGCAACATATTTTAAAGTAGCATATTTTATTGCACATAAGTGATATAGCATATAAGTGATATTTTTGGTTTCCTATCATTTCTGACAGTTCAGAGTTATAGGCCAACAATATTTGAAAGATATGGTCAGATCTTTTCCATTAATGCACAGCATATTTTCTGGAGTAACTTACTTGAAAAAAGAATATACTGTTCCACCAAAGTCCAAATAGGGCCATTAAGCATTCTGTCTCTTTTCTAGCTTGACTGAAACGAAATGCAACAAGTTGTCCTTCATCTTAAAAGGAATATCCTAACATGCCCCCTAGCACTAGACAACCAGAAATTCTGAGGCAGACATCCATTAATTATTGTCAGACTTTTCCGCTACCCTCTGACAAACAATTCTCTAATCAATAAGTCTAGAGTAATTGTTGCTTTTTATTCAGTAGTTCCACCTGTATGCCCTCAGTATAGTGGACCAGCATGATGTCTTGTGGGTTGTAATGATGTGTGAGATCAGTATAAATTCAGTGGTGACATGAATAGTTGATATACCACTGAGTACCACATTATTGGCTTTGCTGCTGAAAGCTAACTGCCTCTGATGGTGTTTATTGACAGAGATGAAGAGAAAATATTTTCCAGAAAAATTGATGTGAACAGTGTTACCACAGATGCATTTATATGTTCAAGCAATGAAACTAAATACTGTATGGAAGCCACACTTGGAGTCACTACCTTATAAAGTTTATAATAATTCACTGTTCTACAAAACCCATTTTTCTTTAGAATAAGTCAAACAGGTAAAAAGAATTGGTATGTTTTGGAAATCACCACCCCTTTATCTTTCAAGTCCTTAAGGTGACAGTAATACCTCAAATGGTTTTAAGAATGCAAGGCTGCTTTGGATTTACCATGTTCCTAATTAGAGATAGCTCTAATGACTTCCATTTGCCTTTTCCCACAGTAATAGCCTTCATTCACAGATGAGGAAACCCGTGTAAGGATTCTTCTAGCTGAAGCTAATGAGTGTGTCTTTCATATTAAATGTATCAAAATTGGGGAAATAACAATAGCATGTTTTTATGAAGACACTGGACTTGCTGTGATACTGATGTGTGTTAAAGTGCCTTTATGTGCCTCAATGGGCTTCTATTCTGATAGTGCACCAAGTGATATTTTTGGTTTCCTATCATTTCTGGCAGTTCAGAGTTATAGGCCAACAATATTTGAAAGATATGGTCAGATCTTTTCCATTAATGCACAGTTAATCTGGTAAAAGGTCTTAAGTATCTGTGAGAAAAGATTAACAACATAAAATTTTGGCAGTGCCCTGGATCCTTCCCCTGGGGTACCTGGACTCTCCTTTCTTCAAGTTATTCTGGATCTATATACTGGCTCAAGCATAGACATTTTAAAGGGGATTCCTCATTCTGTCTTTATGATTCAGGTTATGCTTTCATTCACTTGACCTGAAAATTTTCTGCTTATACAGAGGAAATAATAATTTAGTAGGCTTTTTATCTATTTCACATCTAGAAAAGCCACAATCAACTAGCCAAGATGGTAGATCTGCTTGAGGTAGGTTATTGATGATTGCTTTAACTCTATAGCCATTTAAAGTAACTATGTTTACTTTGTCTTTGAAAATTGAGAACTGACAATTGACCTTTACTACTCTGTTTTCAATTACTTTCACTGAATTTAGACTTACCTAAAAGTAGCTGTAGTTCCCATTATTAGTTCTGATTCCACTAGAAAGGAGTTCTGGTTCCACTATATGACCTTCAAGAATGCTGGGGATGTGTCTCCTCTCATAAACTTATTTTCCACTGTAATGATGAACAATTTATCTTCTAGATTCTCCCAGTGTGAGTTAGTAGTCTTAAATGATAAAACCCACTCTTATTTTCCAATCTTCCTAAGCCTTCAAATCACTTTCTGTATGGAAAAAATGTTTTGAGTGCAACATTTCTAATTACTGTGGCCTGCATTTGGTTCATGTTTCAGCTGATTGAAGAAACTATTAAAAGACTTTCTAAATGTGTGAGCTAAGCACAAGATTTTTGCTTACTGAAGTCATATCAATAAATTCAGCCTGACAATTATATATTCCCTCCATCATTATGCCATATTCTTAATATTCAATATTAAGAATATTCACACATATTTCCTGAATTTCTATCGGTATAAATTAGGGAGATCATATAATTCTCTTGGAGTATAGCATCTTTACATGATTATACTTTGCACCTCATTTTGAGGGGTTTCCTGGGACATGAATGTAGTAATATGTCAAAAAGAAAAGAGATTGTATGGATGCGTCCTGAAGAGAATCAGAATGGTTTTGCAGGGAAATGGTCTCATAGGAAGACATTGCAGTTTATTCACATACCTCAGAAGTAAATTTCCCAGATTGATCTAGCTACTTTTACTGAAAAAGAAGTCATCAACATTTAGGATCAAAGTCCTCAGCTTCATCAGCATTTCGCCACCTTTTCATTTCAACTTTCACATCATATTCCTCCCCAATCTCCCCTCACATTTAAGGTAATCACCTGCACGAATCCAGTTTGTGTTTTATGCCTGCCACCCCAAGATGAGATCTGGGCATGGTTTTTAGCAATATCAGCCCTGCCACTTCAGGAGATAATGGTCTGTTTCAGGCCAGACAAAGAAGCTTTCAGGTGGGTTATAGGTTACTTGATCTGGATATTCAAACACCTGAGCTTTTCAGTTTCTTGTCCCAATTTGTTTAGAGCAATAATAAGCCAGTCATAGTATACACAGTTTGGCTGTAATGTTCACTCAGATCCTCCTTGGAAGTGTTTGATTTTTAGTATAAGGTAATGCTATATTGAGGGTCGTCTGTATTGCCATATTTTGCCTCAGACTATTGGTGTTCTCTTTAGGAAAAAAAGAGTCATGATGCTTTTTTAAATTATTATGCTAGACAGTCAATTAAAGAAACTCCAAAATAAATTACAAATCTCTTCCTCAAAAATCTTCCTCTAGAACCATTCTCAGTAATAGTAAAGATTAGTCAGTGTTCTCTATAAAATTAGCATCCCCAGAATGTGTGTGTATGTTTATGTAGCTATATATAATATTACCTACAGTACACATATGCTGAGAAAGAGAGAGAGAATGGATTAGGAGGAAATTGTCTCACATTATTACAGAAACTAGAAAGTCTAAAATTTAAGGATTAAAAGTCCAAAATTTTCAGGATAAATTGGCAGTCTTCCAAGAGTGTCACAGGAGAGTGGGAAGCTGAAAAATGGAAACCTATGTTCTTATGTTCAGATGAAAGAAAATTTTAAAAGTCAAACAATAAAAACCAAGTGAGAACTTTATCGAGTGAAAGTGAAGTGACAGCAAAGTGAGGCTCAGCCAAGAGCACTGTCAGGAGGAGAGATTGAGTCGCCACCCACCACAGTGCTGCTTCCAAATGTACTGCTGTTTGATGTTTTGGGGGGAGAACTGAAGTCTTTACCATGAATCTTTATCTCCTCTTTCACACCGGGTCAGGGAATTTTTGACTCTAGTTAATTTTTGACTCTAGCCAAACTGTCCTGGCTATTGTCCTATTCATGGGGCTTCATCTAACAAGTCAATCATATATTAATGCAGGTTCTGGGGCCAATGGCCAAGCAGAGTTCATCTTAGTGCACCTGTGCCTTTAATAAAATTTCCTTTCTGAAATTCAGTGAAAACCTTATGGCCATAAATCTATAAATCTTCATTTTATAATGAACTCAGTAGCTCTGTCAGGAGTTCACCTCACTGATATTCCCTTTTTTGATGTATTTTTTTTTAATGTGTGTGTGTGTGTGTGTGTCTTCCAGGTTGTTTTTATGCATTTATATATGTTATATATCTTTAAGCAAAAATAGTATCATGCTATATACATTATTTTATAAGCTGCTTTTTTTGCTACTCACATAGTAAGTCTCTCCTCATCAGTGCATATATGTCTGCCTTAATTTTAACACAGGCTGCATAGCATTCTCCACTGGACATGCATATGTATTTAATCAGTCCCCCACAGGTGGACACTAAGGTTATTTCCATTTTTCTTAAAGCGATTCTCGTAGCTCAGTATCTGCCTAGAACCTCACTATTGGGCTCAGTTCATAGAGAACAGGTTGCTGGCTCTGAGGGTCTTTGTGTTTTCAAGTGTCTGCTTCCAGAAGGGTCATGCAAGCAACTGACCCTCCCCACAGCCAGAGTGGTAGGAAGGTGAGCTGAGTCTTAGCTATGCTCCCACCTGGGCCTCAGCTTCACCCACTCTAATTCTGTGTTTCTCCTTCTTTCCAGGGCTGAACACATCTGAGCCACTGTCTTTCAGCACCCCATAGGCTGGCTGCTAGTCCAGGAGATGCCTCCATCTCTAAAGACACCCCCATCCAGAGAATGGCCCCTGCAGCCCAGAGTCCAGTGAGTTGAGCCCCTTGCCCCCACTTAACTCTGACCTGGTCAACCTGGTCAGCTCTTATCTGTCACAATAAAGACAAGTGCTTCTACTGAGGAGGCCAAACCCTCTGCCTGTTATGCCCCCAGAGCCTCTGAGGCCGTAGGCCTGGTCTCCCTGAGGCTCAGAAGTCCCCGATACCAGTTGCAGCCCTGGTTCCAGTCTGTGCTGAGCAGCTTCACCATCTACTTCACCTACCCTTCCTCCAGGGATGTCTTGAGAAGACGGATGAGAAAACTAGCAGATGTATATAAGGTTTCTCTTGGTGGTTTGGCTGTGCTTCACTATACCCATGTTTTTAGATCCACTTTAAGACCCTTTTCAGGGGACAGGCAGGGTTGGAAGGACACAGTATCTCCAGGATGGTCAGTATTCTCAGCCCTCTTCAACAGAGACCAGCAGAGGCTCAGCCTGGCCAGGCAAAGGGTGTGCTGGTGTGGCTCCACTTGTCATCCAGGTATCTGCCATCCCAGCCCTGGCAGAATCTGTAGCCCCTGCATCTTCCCTTGCTGAGCTGGTGCTACGCGTTTAGGATGACATATTTGAGGCCGTGAGAGGAGCTGAGTCTCTGGATTTAAGGGTGCAGAAAAATGGAGGAAGGAGGTAACAGAAAGCAGACCCTGGCTTTGGGAGGGTGGCCTGGCTAGGACTGTTGGCACTGACAGAGCTGAGTTATGCCAGCTTCTCCATGCAGGGGCTGGCCTAGGGGCCCTCCCAGGGTTTGCCAGGAGGAGTGCGCTGGCCAGTGGGGAGATCACACAGGCTCCTCAGGCTATTTGAGGCCTTCTGGCCCCAGCTCTGTTTCCTCCCTAAGTTGGACTACAGCTCGAGGTTCTGTGCTGGGGAGCAATATGACCCTTGGTCACTGGGCCTTTGCTAGGGTGGGTTGAGGACAGCAGTTCAGGGGCTTTAAGGCTATCTCAGCACACATCCAGGCCCTGAGATACACAGGATAGTAGTCCAGAGCCAGCTGAGGGAGAGGCTGCAAGCGGTGATGAGTGTGGATTGGGACCAGCACTGCATGTACCAGACCAGGTGCCCAGGTGGCACTTACTTCAAACCACTGCTCAGCACTTGGCCGGCCACAATGAGCATGACGTCAATGGTAAAGGCAAAGGCTAAGGTGCAGACCAGGCCTTACACACATGCGTCTGGTGGATCTGCTGGTTTGCTGGTTGGAGCAGGTTTCCACAACCACAGGACACTCATCAGCTGTGTGCAGGTGGCTCTCCTTCTCTGTCATGATGATGTTTTGGACATCATCAACTTCACTTCAAGGACATCACTTCAAGGACAAGTGCTCACAGAAGGTGTCCTAGAGCGCCACTTCAGCTCGTCCACCCTCAGCTTCTGCATGTCACACTTCCAGAAGACGATGACAAAGCCAGTGCCATGGAACTCCCAGATCCCCGAGGTGGAAAGCTTGGGTCCCAGAAGGGTGATAAACTTCTCTAATTCAACCTGGCCACCATCATCCATGTCCAGCTGCTGGAGTATAACCTCCAGCTTCACCTCACTGGGCATGTAGCTCAGGGAGGGCATGGCTGTACCCAGCTCCTGCTTGGAGATGAAGCCACTGTCATCATGGTCAAATAGCTTGAAGGCCTCACGGATCTCCAAAAGGTCTTTTCTTGGATGATGAGTGGAGACTGGGTTAATTCTGAGCCTATGACTGTTGAAGCTTAGTGCTTTGAGGCACTTTCCAGACTCCAGCCAGAAAGAGGAAATCAAGCAACAGAACATGGTGAGGCCCGGCATGGCACCACATGTTCTCCTCTGTCACCCAAGGGCTAGCATTGGGGGCAGTGCCCGGGCCACTGGAACATCTTTTCCCACAGCTCCTCCACAGCCGCCACCTTCCACAGTGCTATTTAATCTTTTCCCTTTGTTTTCACATGTTTTTTCCCAGGGTTAGTACACCTGTTGTTGTTCTGCAAGTTAGTTGATTGTTCACTAAAGGCAATTCAAAGCAACCAGTAACCCTGCTATGTTATGTTTGCATATCACTTCTCATTACTAGCTACTACTAATTTTCCAGTTGGAGTCCAGAGGCAGTCTGCTGTAGAACCAGAAGAGCCTCTCGCAGTGATTGCATAAGTCAGAACTCTAGGAAATTTTCTCTTCCTTTTGGAGGGTTTCTTTGTGTTCTACACAGGCTTTCAACTGATTGGATGAGCCTCACATGCATGATGAAAGGACATCTGTTTACTCAGATTCCACAAATTTAAATCTTAGTCTCATCCAAGACAGTATCAGAGAAACACTAAGAATAGTGTTTGTCAAATGTCTTGGCATCTCACAGTCAAATTAATTAACATAATGTTCACCATCATAGATAAATACAAAACAATAAATCAGACAACAAACAAAAACCACATAGACTATTAAGTGTCACTGATTAAATTTGAGCTAGGTTAAAAAAAATTCAGAGGGAAATACGTATTACATATTGAAGAGGAAAAGAAAGAATTTTAGCAGGTACTATAAGAAATGTTATACATCAAGAAATAATGAAGGTATATTTAAAGTAGTAAAAGACAAAAACTGTTGTGGTACACTCCTGTAATTTCAGCAGCTCAGGAGGCTGAGGCAGTAGGATTTTAAATTCAAAGCCAGCCTCAACAACTTAGTGATACCCTGTCTCAAAATGAAAACTAAAAAGTCTTGGGATGTGACTCAGTGGGTAAGTGTCCCTGGGTTCAAACCTCAGTATCAACAACAGCAAAAAATAATTATTTCTCACTAAATTATTTGAAATATATTTCTCACATAGAGGCAAAATAAATAATTTTTAGGAAAACATGCTTACACACACAAATAACACACATATATGCAAATGAACACTAAATTCACAGGTACTGAAATAATTTACCAGGCTTGTGCTTTTAACAATTTTCCAGGTATGGAGGAACATTGTAACAATAGAACTTGTAGGTGTGGATAAATAAATAATGCCAAAAATGTAAAAAAAAAAAATGACGGAAAGTGTAATGGACAGTGGCTGTTTAAAATTAGCTGCTTCTAAAAATAAAACTTTTTTTTTTTTTTGGTACTGGGGATTGAACTCAGGGGCACTCGACCACTGAGCCACCTCCCCAGCCCTATTTTGTGTTTTATGTAGAGACAGGGTCTCACTGAGTTGCTTAGCGCCTCACCGTTGCTGAGGCTGGCTTTGAACTCGTGATTCTCCTGTCTCAGCCTCCCTAAGTGCTGGGATTACAGGCTTGAGCCACCGCGCCCAGCTAAAATAAAACTTTTTGATGCAATGTAGGATTAGGTAATAAATAAATGTGATGTTAATGAAAAAATAGTACGCAAAGGGGAAAAAGAACATATACTGCTGTAAGAATCATATGACCAAACCTTTTTAAAATATTGTTTGCGTTAGACTGTTAAGATAGTAAATATGCATTTTATAAACCTGGTGGTAACTACTGCAAAGAACAAAAATGCATAGTATATATCAGGAATGAAATAAAGGAATTCTCACAAATATTTAATAGAAAACAAGAGATCATATGAACCGCCAATTGCTAATACATTTTCCAATTAAATGAAATGTGTAAATCCTTAAAAGTAACCACATCAGAGAAAGCAGGTAGCCTGAATAGCCCTGTAATTACTAAATGAATTGTATTCTTTTTAAAATATTTTTATTAGTTGCAGATAGATTTTTATTTTAAGTATTTATATATGTGGTGCTGAGAATCAAACCCACTGCCTCACGTGTGCTAGGCAAGCACTCTACCACTGAGCCACAGCCCCAGCCCATATATTATATTTACTTAAACAATATATGCATGAAAACAAAATTGTTTTTCCAGTTTGAAAATTTTACCTTTCAGACTGGTATTTTTGATAGAATGATGTATGACTCTGTTCAATAATTCAGAAGATGATAATAACTGAGAGAGAACAGAGCAGTGACATAAAATGACCATGGCCCCGAATTACCTCATGCAAAAGAGCCACCCACAGAGGCTAGTTGCTAAGCTCTGAATTCAGAGTTATTTGCAAGTGTAATCCTTGCTTTGCTGAGTTGCTGTATTTCTGAATTTCTTTCTTCCCTCAGAACATTCTGTACCCTGACTAAGCTCTCCCTAGGATCGCCCCATTATCTATTTTCTAGGGTTTTTTTTCCCCTGTATCTGCAAATTTGAGCAGGCTAAATCACTCTCATTTCTATCAGCAGAACCAATGAATATTTGTCAGCAGCCCTTTAATTAACTTTAGTAACTCACTTGTTTGTCAATATGACAAACTATTGATAATGTCACAAAGTGGATGGCCCTCAAGACACTATTTTGATTAAAAGCGTTCATTTTAAAAGACCACATATTTAATAATACTTTTGTATAGAAAGCACAGAATAAGCAAATACATGGAGACAGACAGTAGATTAAAGCTTATAGAACAGGAAAGTGGGGACAGTAAAAGTGGTGGAATATGATGGTCACCATAGCCCTAACTTTATGTATGACTGCATATATGTTGTGATTCTATACAACTTACAACTAGAGAATTGATATGTTATCCTCTATCTATGTACAATCAATCAAATTGTACTCTGTTATCATGTAAGCCTAAATAGAACAGATAAATAAATATGAAAAAAAAAGGAATGACTGTTAGACAATACAGGTTTTATTTTCAGAGTGGTCAAAGTGCACACCTCCAACATACTAAAACATATTAAATGAACTAAAATATGCATTTTACTAGGTGAGATTTAGAGCATGTAAATCATATTTTGAAAAAATTTCTAACATTATATATTTCCTGTGTATTATTTTAATTTGATAAGGAAATAATGTTCATAGTAAATCAGCATATATTTAGAAGTGTATGGATTTAGAATAGTTCATTGTATGATTTTTTTGCCTTTTTTGATGTGTTTATCAGGACACTATAAAATTCGTTTTGAACTTGTGATATTCTTAACCTATGATGGCTTCATTAGAACTTGTACCATTGTGAGCTGAGGAACATCTATAATTGTCAACACACCTAGCATACATTTAAAAAGAAAAGGCTTTGGGGATAGATTCTTTTAATTTAATTTCCATATATTTGTAATATTACTGAAGTCATTTCTGTAACTGATGTTTAGATTTACACCAAGGTAGGAGAAATGATCCCTGATGTTCTTTCAATCTTCATAAATTTGTTTAAACTTTTTTGTGTTCTAATATATGATCTATGTTGGAAAATGCTCTATGTGCAATTGGGAAGAATATTCATTCTTCAGCTGTTACTTTGGATGTTTTACATGTGTCTGCTAAGTTCATTTGGTCTTCATTTATTTTTTTTATTTTTTTCATACCAGGGTTTGAACCCAGGGGTATTAGATCACTGAGCCACATTCCCAGCACACTATTTTTTTGTGTTTTATTTAGAGATAGAGTCTCACTGAGTTGTTTAGCTCCTCACCATTGCTGAGGCTAGCTTTGAACTAGTGATTCTCCTGTCTCAGCCTCCCAAAGTGCTGGGATTACAGGCATGCACCACTTCACCCAGCTGGGTCTTCATTTGTTTTTGGCTAATAGCTAGCACCTCCTTTTGTGTGTTGGTGATAACATCTTTTCTTGATTGTCTTGATGTTTGTGGTCATGCATCAATGTTTGTGTATTTAAAGAAATAGGGACTTAGCCCTGTCTTCTCAGGCTGGCTTTGCCTAAGAAAAACTCAGTGTGGCATTCGTGTTTACTGTAAGCACAGGGTAGCTGTGGCTGACACGGCACTAACAGAAACCCAGGGCTGATTGTGATCAGTGCAGAGATGTGGCATTCATGAAGCCCTTGAAGCTTGCCAACTTTTCTGGACTGTGTGGAGTCCATAACTATTAAAGTTAGCCCAGGAGTGGTGTAAGAAGACTGTCCTACAAACCTGAAACCTGTGGCCATGTGGTCTTTTCTAATGCCTGGTCAGGTTTGTTGTCTCAGTCTGCAGGTAGTGGCCTAGCATATGGAACTGTGGGGATCTGCCCATGTAGGGTTTTCTTTTGGCAGTCCCAGGGGTGGTGCCCCAGGTAAGGTCCTGTGTGCCCTTCCCTTAGGAAAAGAAATTGTCCGTAGAAAATAAATTCAGTTGAGAAAATTAGAAAGGAGTAGAAAAATTGTCTAAGAGAATGAACAGGAAAAAAAAAATAAAAGAGAAAGGAATAAATGAAGAAATATTAAAATATCTAATATTTTTAAAAAATCATTATGTTTCATATATCTCTGAGATGACATAACATTTTTTGAAATTTTATTATCTACAAAATTCATTAAGGACATTTTTAGTAGATATTAATGACACAGAATAATGGGTTTCATTGTGTTTTATTCACACATGTATATGATATATTTTGATTATTTCTACCTCCCTACTATCCACACTTACCATCCCTTCCTCCTACCACAGATTCTCTTCCTCTTCATTAATTGTTTCCTGTACAAATTCATGCCATGTTTCTACTAGATTCCATTCCACATATGAAAGAAGACATGTTTCAAGACACAATGCTTGTCTCTCTGAGTCTGCCTTATTTTGTTTTATTTTGTTTAACATGATGATGTGAGTTCCATCCATTTTTCTGCAAATGGCATGTTTTCATTCTTCTTTATTGCTAAATAGCATTCCATTGTGCATATGTGCCACATTTTCTTTATCTGTTCATATGTTGATGGACTTCTAGGCTGATTCCACTACTTGGCTGTTGTAAATTTTGCTATGATACACATGGGTATCAGTTTCCTCTATATTACACTGACTTTGTACTTTCAGAAATATACTTGGGAGAGGTATAGCTGGATCTTCAGTAGTTCTATTTTTAGTTTACTGAGGAATCTCTGTACTGATTTCTATGTGGGCTATATTAATTTTCATCCTACCTACAGTGTAGAAGTGCTCTTTTTCTCCACATTCTTGCCATCATTGGTCATTAGTTATATTTCTGATGATTACCATTCTGACCTGGATGAAATGAAATCACAATTGGGCTTTGATTTACATTTCCCTGATAACTAAAGATGTTAAACAGTTTTTCATATAATTATTGTCCTATTTTTCTTCTTCTTTGAAAAGTATCTTTTCTATTTGTCTGCCCATTTGTTGAATGTAACTTTTTATTTTTGTAAATATTTTGAGTTCTGAATATTAATCCTGTCAGAAGAGTAGCTGGAAAGATGTCTTCCCACTCTGCAGACTTCCTCTTCACTCTCTCTGCTAATTGTTTCATTTGCTGCGCTGAAGGTTTCTAATTTGATGCTAACTCACTTGTTAATTCTTCTTACTATTTCCTGAGCTATAAAATCCTGTTTAGGAATTTGTTGTCTGTGCCTCCGTGTTGAAGTGTTTCCCTGTGATTTTTTTCTTTCTTTCTTTCTTTTTTCCAAAGCATTTCAGTGTTTTGGGTCTTATGCTGAGATCTCTCATCTATTTTGAATTGATTTTTGTGCAGGGTAAAATATAGGGATCTGATTTTCTAAATATGGACCTCCAATTACCCAGAACCACTTCTTAAAAACGTGTCTTCCCCAAAGTGTTGTTTGGCATCTTTGGAATCAGATGATAATTACTGCAGGGTTTATTCTATGTCCTCTATTCTATTCCATGGCCTAAGGGTCTGTGGCTCTGTGTTACATATTGACATTGGGCATGGTGATGCCTGCAGTATTGATGTTTTGAGTCAGGTTTGCTTTGGCTATTCTGGATCTTCTGGTTTCCGTATGGATTTTGGGACCATTTTCACCAGATTTGTGAATAATGTCATTGGTATTTTTTGATGATAATTGTGTCGAATCTGTATATCACTTTTGGCAATGTGGCCATTGAAGAAAATTAATTCTTTTGATCCATAAACATAGATCTTTCCATTGTCTATATGTTGATTGACAATGCATGTCATTGTTCTAGGTGACATAAAATAAGTCAGATAATAAAAGATGCATAAGTAAAAATGCATGCTGTATAAAAATGATAAGTGAAGTTGATATGCTTAAGAAAGAAGGAATATAGGAAGACACAAAGGAGAGAGATTGCAGTCATCATCATCTAACAATGAGATAAAATGTCTCTTTGTATTGAAAATGAGATCTGTTAAAACAAGGGTTAAGTGAGAGCATAATAGATCATTTTCTGTAGTTCATTCTTGCATTTGGAGGATGAAGAATGATGGCAAGTGTAAAAGACTCACAGAGTGGAAGGAGTCAGGACTAGGAAGTTCTGCCCTCAGCGCATAGGGAATCCATGAAAATGTCAGAGGCTTCGTCCTGGGAAGAGCCAAATCTACTATTCAGTTGTACCTGACTCTGATCTTTGCTTCCCTTTTGTTATTCTTCAGTTTAAAAATCACCTAGATAAGCCAGGAGCCATGGTGCACATCTGTAATCCCAGTGGCTCAGGAGGCTGAGATAGGAGGATCACTAGTTCAAAACCAGACTCAGCAAAAGCGAAGAGCTAAGCAACTCAGTGAGACTCTGTCTCTAAATAAAATACAAAATAGTGCTGGGAATGTGGCCCAGTGGTTGAGTGCCCCTGAGTTCAATCACTAGTACAAATAATCATCATCATCATCATCAATCACCTAGGTTCATGACAATGCACAGTCTCTTTTATGAGAAAGTAAGGAATGTGTTTCCTGCCCATGCTCTGGGTGATATATTAAAAGAGAAAGGAATACACCCTCACAAAACATTCTAGTAATGAACCCAGGAATTTCTGTGCATTATCTGTGGTATGTGATCCAGTGTATAATTTGCTACAAATGCATAGGCTTTGAGATTGAATTAGAGTTGGAACCAGGCATTTTATGAAAAGCAGTCTGGACTTATGTTATTTGTAGGTTTGCCATCAATCAGTGATATATGATCAAGATAGTGAGATATAAAGAGATGCATATTTGCAACTATGAGAGCCTATGCAATTTAACATCTTTGGAGATAAAAGATAATATGTTTTAAGTAAAGATTACACATGGGAACATACACACACATATAAAAATCTTGCTATGAGGGTATATACATGTACACACACATGCATGCATAAATATTATATTTATATATATATTTAAAGAGAAATTGATATGATGAAATTGAAAGTCCTAGTGTCACAAAATATGCTATAATATCTTCACAAAGATAATTAGTTTAAAAGAGAATTTTGGGGTTTAAAGAGACTTTTTTGACCTTAATCCAATATGTCTGTTATCACTATAAGAATGAGAGTTAAAAACATAGACACATAAAGGGAAGACCACAGGAAGACAAAGGGACAAGGTGGTTATCAACAAATCACAGAGAGAAGACTTAAAAGAAATCAGTCTGCCAACAATTTAGTTTTGGACAGTAACTCCAAGACCTCTGAAAAAAATTTTTGTGTTGTATAAGCCACTCATTCTATGGTATATTGTTATGGTATCCCTAGAAAACTAAAGAATCAATACCACCATATGTGTATATATGTATGAGTACTTGTATGTGAGCGTGTATATGAATTCAGCAAGAAACAAATAGATGCATTTTTATACATGTACACAAATTGAAAAGAGGACTGAACATGATTTTTATTTTAAAGTATTCAATAAAGCAAGGACACACAATAAATATATATAACTAAAATAATGACAATAAATTAAAAATTAAAATCAATGAATTAACATGTTCCAGAAAAATTACATATCATTATTTATTTTACCTCCAGAGGGATTTTAAATCTTCATATAAATTTACAACATAGTTTAAAAAATGAAAATCACGAATAAGCTAAAACAAAACATTTTTTCAACACTTATTGTGAAAAACACATTTGTTCGTTATAATGGTCATTGTGAAAATTTAATTTTATCCATACACAAATTTTTCCTAAAAACTCTTTTCATTGCCTCTTTTACATCTTTATTTCTCAAACTGTAGATGATGGGATTCAGCATGGGAATCACAATGGTGTAAAATGTGGACACTATCATGTCATGCTCCAGAGCATAGCTAGAACTTGGTCTCACATACATGAAGAGGATGGTCCCATGATAAATGGACACTCCAGTCAGGTGGGAGCCACAGGTAGAGAACACTTTCCTCCTCCCTTCAGCAGAACGCATCTTCACAATGGCCAACAGGATGAAGCCATAGGAGACCAGGACAATCAGGATGGTGACAATCTCAATGGAGCTCACAAAGAGGAAGAGTAGAAGCTCATTTATGTGAGTGTCAGAACAAGAAATGGCGAGGAGCGGAGGAATATCACAGAATATATGTCTAATTTCATTGGATCCACAGAAGGACAGGCTAAAAGTGGCCACTGTGTGTATAATGGCATGAAGAATTCCACCAACATAGGAAGCAATGATAAGTGGCACATAGACCCTGGGTGACATGCTCACTGCATAGAGAAGTGGATTGTAGATGGCCACATAGCGATCATAAGCCATTGCCGCCAAGAGAAAACATTCTGTGGTTCCAAAAGTAACAGCAAGAAATGACTGTGTTGCACATCCAGAGAATGAAATCATTTTACTTTTTGACAGAAAATTTGCTAACATATTAGGGGTAATATCTGTAGAATAACATGCATCAATGGAAGACAACACACTCAGAAAATAGTACATGGGATTGTGGAGCCTGGAATCCAAGATGACCAATCCAATCAGTCCTAAATTTCCTAGGAGAGTAAATAGATAAACTGCTAGAAACAAGAAAAAGAGAATTAGTTGCAGTTCATTGCTGTCTGTGAAGCCCTTGAGTACAAATGCATTAACTTCAGTATAATTCTTCATGGTAATATATCATAAAACAGACATGAAGATTCAGAAGGTCATAGTTCATGTCGCTATAAAAATAATAAACAAATTGTGAGTTAAAGAGAAAAATGTATATGTATGTATATATATTAACTTTTTATTGTTGCATAATGATTATTCACAATAACAAGATTCTATGTGACAACTTATACAGGTGCTTAATATAAATTTATCAATTTCTTTCCTCGGTACTTTTTGTCCTTCCCTCTATCCTCCTCCTGATACCCTTTATTACTCTTTTTTCTCTACCTTCCACATATGAGAGAACACCTGTGAATCATCACTTTTTCTGTCTGAATTCTTTCACTTAGTCTGATGCTTTCTATTTATATTTATTTAGGGCAACATACAGTATCCAAGCAAATAGATCCAGAGATAATGTCAAGATGGTGATAAGAGTTGATACCAATCATGCAAAATCAAATGAGAGATACAGATTTTTCATACAGTTATTCAACACATCCCTTTTTAAAGCCATGAGGTCAACTAGTTGATTCATCACTGAGTTCTATTAGCTATTTTTTATTAAATTGCACTAAAACTGAAAACTATTGAGTTCTGTTAGCTATTTTTATATTAAATTGCACTAAAACTGAAAACTAAAAACTAAAACACTGAAGGACAAAATATGTTAATAGAATTGAATCATCAAACTAACTTAAAATGCAAAATGCTGAATTGCATTGCTTTCACAGAGTAACAAATTCTTGTATTTTATTTTGTGAGCTAACTTCTAAAATTGTTCTATCTGTCACCAGTAGGTCTTACTGGGGTTATCTGAGTGAAATTAATATTTTGAGGGGGAAGATGGAACACAAAATTGATACAACAGCATGTTCCATTCACACTTCTTTCTCATGTATTTCTTATTGCCTGATCCCTTTACAGCTAAACAAGTGACCCCATTTCTTTCTTTCTTTTTTTTTTTTTTACTTTTGGAATCGAAATTTTTAACATTCTGTCTTTCTACTCCATCAAATATGTGATGAATATTGATTGAATTTTTCTGAAAATATTGATTTTTCTTTAAAGTCATATCTATTTACATATTTTGAATGTGTACTCAGTAATATAACTGCTAGTGAACTGTTTACCAAGAATCACAAATTAGTTCATAAAAAAAATCATAAAAATTATAATAAAAGTCTTTACAAAAAGATGTACAATTAAAATCAAAGATGTAGGAATAAATGAAGGAAATAGTAGAATAAATATTTTCTCACTAGTCTCATGATTAAGCAAATTAGATGTCAGAGATAACTATGAATTTGAAGTTTCTATTATTAGTTCATGATAAAGCACTCAAAAGAAGATAGCTTTTTTTTTGCAGATATGCCTTAATTATTTCCTATAATAACTCAAACTAAAGACAATTTGAGTCAGCCTTGAGGGTAAGTAGTCTGAGACAAGTGACAATTCTATAATCTATTTAGGTTTAACAATACAAATTGTTCCAGTAGTAATAGCTAAATATCATTCCCATCAGTAAAGACATTGATTCCATCAGTTTTTCCAGAAATAATCCATTCTCCTTCTAAGTGACCTGAAGGTTTCAGAAATAGCATACATTCAGCTATTCAGTGCACCAATGTCTTCCACCAGGTCTGGTATGAGTGGCAGCAACCCTTGACCCACCACCCTGTCACTGTCTCCTGGAGAAATACCACCTCAACAATATTCTGAGATATGTTAATTCAATATAGTGCACTTATTCTTACTTCATATAAATTAGGTAATAACAGCATCAATATAAAATTTTTGTTTTCTATGAAGTATTAGTTTATGGTACTTATGTAGAAATTGGGATAAATAATATTTAGAAATACATTTTATTCTCCTATAGAATAGGCAAGGATTAAAGGGGTTCATAATGGAAGTTTAATAGCTAAAGTATTTAGTGCCACTACTTCATCCTGATCCCGCCAAGATATTTTGCAAATGATGTCAAAATCTCTCTTACCTGTGGAACAGAAAATTCAGGTTTACTTATGTTATAAATATGTTTCATTTAGACTGTTTATATCTTCCTATTTGAGTGTTGTTGGAGCCCAAAGGAGATGCCCCAAAGGGAATATGACCCAATTAATTTCTGGCTCAAAATAACAACATGATGATTTAATTCATAATAAAAGACATAATGGCTCTGGGGAAAAAAACTGCAGGTTGACATAAAAAATGAATGGAATTATTTTGTTTCTGATTCAAAATGGTGTCTTAGAAAATATAAATTATAAGATGCTTTTATGTTAATTAAGAAATCTTAAGACTTGTGCAGTCACTGTCACATAGCTGCAGCATTGCTATAATCTCACTTCTCCAAAGCCTAGTTTCTCCATATCAACATGTAAACCATTCAGCATTGGAACAAGTCAGTAATTATTGTGAACAATTATAATGTAACATCACCATATGTTTTATGATAAATCTACCAGATGGGATTGCAATCTTCAAGTATATCACATTTTACTCTGTTCAAAATATACACAGCTGTCTTTGAAATGAATAAAGTCTGAATTTTGAACTTATCAGAGTATTATTATCCAAGGTAATTCAAAAACTATGAAAGAGACATAAATGTGGAGGAGATAACAATTAAAACTTGGACTTGATAAATCATAATTTGTGAATGGTATAGAATTTTTGTGTCTATGTGTGTGTAGAGAGAAAATGATAAGTTTGAAATTCACACACAATAAATGCACACAAGCACACAGACATACATGAACACACACATGTACACAAAGATTATAATAGAGAAATTTAACACAGGTAGACAGTGATGAAACAAAAGAATGTTTGTTTTCATCAATTTTTCTGACTGTCTTGATAATATCCAGGTTGCAAATGACAAATAGTGAAAGTATCTCATTTTATACATGTGTATTTTGAAGACAAGTGTAATGATATTATTTGTATAGTCAAGTATATATTTCATAATGATAAGCACATCCCAGGGTGGAGTATGTGGGAGACATTGAAAATTAACATTAGTCACTAGAAACACTATAAAGAGAAGCAAGTATGAAAAAGGAATAACTTATCCTGTTCTGATTGTTTTGGTACCTATCTCAGAGAATCTAGGATCTAGCTCAATGAAAAGTTGATATCTGAGTCTCAAATTTAAATAGACAAAATGTAAAACTGAGAATTCTTAACACATTCAAAGATGAATGAACTACAAAGAAATATTTGCAAATACTCTTGTATTTAAGATAAATACCAGGAGGGAAAATGAAGAATGAAATGAAAATAAAAATATGAATGAAACAGACTAGGCAAGCTGACAATCCCATCATTTGATAAACTCTTCTGTTCTGGGTTCTTGATTCCCTTATATCTTCAGGTTGGAGCAGATTAAATTACAATATTTCAACAGCACCAAAGAATGTTCATGAGAAACCCTTAGTGAAAATTAGTAACTCACCTGTTTGGCGATAAAAAGAAATGACATATTGATAATGTCAGAAAGTAGATAACCATAAAGACACTATTTTGATTAAAGATATTAGACATCAAATATAAGTCTCTCTGGAATTAAAATGGCTTAAGTGATGATTTTTTTTAGTTTTATGAGTTTATTAGGATATTATTAAATACATTTTTGACATGGAACTTGTGAAGAGTTTATCCAAAACATGCATTACACCCTCCTGAAGCAAGGAACATCTATAATTGTCGATATATCAAACATACCTTTAAAAAGAAAACACATTCTGGATAGATTTTAAATATTTCCATATATTTGTGGATATTTCCATAGTTATTCCTATAACTGATGTTTAGGTTTATAGCACCAAGGCAGGAGAAAAGATACCTGATGCTATTTCAATCTTCATAAATTTGTTTAGACATTTTGTGTCCTACTATATGATCTATGTTGGAGAGTGCTCTATGTGCAATTGGGAAGGATTTGTGTTCTTCAGCTTCTAGATAGGGTGTTCTATATGTGTCTGTTAAGTTCATTAGGTTTTCATTTATTTTTGGTCATTCACTAACACATTGTTTGTCTGTTGGTGATGATATGTGTCCTTGATTGTCTTCATGTTCCTGGTCTAAATCAATGTTTATGCATTTGGAGAAATAGGGACTTGTCCCAGTGTTCTCAGCTTGGCTTTGTTTGAGAAAGGCTCAGTGCGGTATTTGTGTTCACGGCAAAACAGTGCAGTATTTGTGTTCACAGGGTAGCTGTGGCTGGAGTGGCTCTGTCAGCAACCCTGGGCCCTGCTGGCAGAAAACAAGCTGGGAGACACTGGAATCCTTGGGCTGATGTGGTCAGTGTAGCAATAGGGCATTCCTAAAGCCCCTGAAGCTTACCAGCTGTTCTGGACTGTGTGGAGTCCATGACCATGAAAGTCATCCCAGCAATGGTACAAGCTGGAGATTGTCCTGCTAGCATAAAGCCTTTGGCTATGTGGCCCTATCAAACACCAGATCAAGTCTAGAGATTGTAGTCTGCAGGTAGCTGCCCAGAATCTGGAGCTTTGGTCAATTGCATGCTAAGGTGGGGAGATTTATTATTGAGTGTTCCTGGTTTGGATTCCAACAGGATTTTGAACTTTCAGAAGATGTCCATCACACCTCATCTTTAACTCCAAGTTTCTCTTGGTGTGGAGGTAGTGATGATCCCTGTTGACCTCTGATATAATTCTAAGATGTCTCCTTCAAATTTTTGATGTGTTTAGGTACCTACTAGCTTTCTGATTGCTCAGAGAACATGGAACCTAAATGTCTGTGATTCAGAAACCAGGTTACTTCTTGTTAGGATATGCAGTCTTGAGTATTCTCCTAAAGAAAAACTCCAAGATCCCGGCACTGTCAATCCGTTGTGAGCTCCTCCATGTACATTTTGGAGAGGGTGAGGTGTGGCATTTTAAGGTAGGGTTACTGTAGTCTGTTTGATATTATTCTGGTGTGACTCACGGTGAGGAGATATAGGGATTGTGCCTCATCTGGTTACACAGGTCACAGGTCACTTAGCATATATCTAGGCACATCTGATAGTAGTTGTTGTCTGTGGCATGCTCCTGTGTAAGCTGCTTTGTAGGGTGTACTGTTGTGTATGTGCTGAGGCTCTCAGCTGACTACTTGAGATTATCCTCAGGGAGTAACTCCTGTGAATTTATGCATCAGAATGAGTATTGAGTTAACTGGCAACTCTGGGAGCCACAGCTGTGGACCCACCTAGAGGTGCTGGTGCACCCAGGGTACTTTGCTGTTTACTAGGGTTTTCTGCACAGCCAGTGCTTATTAGTCAGCCCAGAGACCCATACCTGCATGCCTGGAGGGTGCTGTATCTGCTGGCAGTTTCTGTTGGGTATGGTGAATGCTTTGGAACACTGGGTACCCATTTTTCTCTGCAGGGGTTTCTTTATGGCAGCATAGAACTTGGTGGCTCTCTACAACTATGAGGCCTATGAATATAGGCTTTTTGTAGATAACCTGTTACAGAGAAGTTTCCACCTGCGCTGTCTCATGGTGAGGGGTTTTACCCATCACCCAAATGTGGGGAGGGTGTTGGTTGGCCTGTGTAAGTCTGAACTCCTGCAGAGGCAGTAGAGAACACTGGGCTCAGATCAGCTTTCCCTGGGAGTGGTTTTTTTCTGCTTACCTCCCGTTGTCGTCAGAGACATGAAGGCATTTTGGTAACTTTCAGCTTGCAACAATTCCCCTACAAGTTCCGTCATCAGCTCTCCTAAAAACTTTGTTTGATTCCATTTGTAGGTGGGGAGGAGCTGTATTAATTTAATATCTCCTAGGGAGTCCAACTAGCTGTGGACTCTAAAAGCAGCTGCTCCACTTAGCACAGCCTAATTTCAAAGTCCCTCCAATTCTCCACCTGTCTAATATTAAGCCTTAGAGTTTTTACTCTGTATATCAACTCTCTGTTCATCTTCATTTCTTATCTGTAGAGAAGAGGAAGGTTGCTGACTACATTCTCTCTGCCACATTTTGGGTCCAAAAATCAAAATATTTTAAATAAAATTTGTGACAAGAAGACACTGAAATTGAATCTACTAGTTTCTGATTTAATGTTTAGTACAAAAAAACTATTTTATCCATACACCAATTTTTTTGAAAAAGTCTTTTCATTGCCTCTATTACATCTTCGTTTCTCAAACTATAGATGATGGGATTCAACATAGGGATAACAGTGCTGTAAAATATTGACACTATCATGTCATGCTCCAGAGCATAGCTGGAACTCGGTCTCATATACATGAAGAGGATGGTCCCATGATAAATGGACACTCCAGTCAGGTGGGAGCCACAGGTAGAGAACACTTTCCTCCTCCCTTCAGAAGAATGCATCTTCAGAATGGCCAACAGGATGAAGCCATAGGAGACCAGGACAATCAGGATGGTGACAATCTCAATGGAGCTCACAAAGAGGAAGAGCAGAAGCTCATTTATGTGAGTGTCAGAACAAGAAATGGCGAGGAGAGGAGGGATATCACAGAATATATGTCTAATTTCCCTGGATCCACAGAAGGACAGGCT
>PVHX01021402.1:0-29863 GCA_004024805.1 Geosciurus inauris
ATAAACATATATATGAAGAAATGTTCAACGTCTCTAGCCATTAGAGAAATGCAAATCAAAACTACCCTCAGATTTCATTTCACCCCAGTCAGAATGGCAGCTATCCAAAACACCAGCAACAATAAGTGCTGGCGAGGATGTGGAGAAAAAGGTACACTTAAACATTGCTGGTGGGATTGCAAATTGGTGCAACCAATCTAAATGAAAGTTCTTAAAGATGATGCATTTAGTGGTGATTCTTCACTATTTTTGTCTTGAATTTTAGCTTTGTCTTATTTCACAGATAATGTGAAATGTATTATTGGTATTTACTTTTAATGTTTGGCAGATAAGAGTTTTAAATATATGTCATTTCATACTTTTTAATATTAAAAGCTATATATCTAATGTAGTCAATAGTGGCCAATAAAACAGTTTAAATTTGCAGTGAAAACTTTGCACCTAAATATTTCTATATTGGTGTATAATTTGATATTATTAGGTGCTTAATTTTAAAGTTAGAAAATAGAGGGACTCATGTAATCATCTTCAAAATCAGGACATATATAATACAGACTTAATCTCACAAATCACCTTTATGTCCATTTACAGTGAACTCCTTACATTCCCAAATCACAGATTTCTATTACAGCTTAGAAATTTCGTATGTAAATATACTCTTCTGTGTTTTGTTTCTTTCAGTCAATATAACATTTGGTATCAATCTATGTTATTTCTTATATCAATGACTATGGAGTAATTTTTCAATGTATAAACATATGATAATTTGTTAACATTCATTTTATAACAAAAATTTTTGTTTTTCTATTATAAATAAGCTGCTTACAACATTCCTGTACAAGTTTTTGTGAATGTATATTTTTATTTCTCTTACTAAATAACAGTGAAATTTGACTGTGTATCTGAATTATATTTCTAAATTGTTTATACATTTTATACCTCTAGTAGTAATATATGTTGCAGTGTCATATTCATCTGGGGCTGTAATTATAAAGTATTATAGCTTTAGTGACTTATAAAGAACTTTTACATATTTATGGAAGCTTGAGAAGTTGAAAATATGAGATCAGAGTGGCAGTATGGTCCAATTCTAGGGAGAGTCCTCTGCTAGTTTATATCATGACCTGGTTAAAAAAGGGTGAGCTACCTTCCTGGATTCTTCATGTAAGGCCACCAATCCCATTCATGAGCCTATCCTCATTGTCTAATTATCTCCCCAAAGCCTACTGCCAAATATCATTCTTGGGGATTAGATTTCAACAAGTGAATTTTGAAGGGATATATCCAGGTACTCTGCCTCATCCCCAAATCTTGGCATTATCAATTTAAAAAAAGGTGGATAAGAAGTGGTGTTTGTGATTTTAATTTGAAATTCTGTGATGTCTAATATAAGAGATATCTGAACATTCTTGGTACAACTACTTTGCCAGACATATGCATTGTGAATATTTTCTCTCAGAATACTATTGCATTTTTATATTCTTAATAGGTATCTTTTGAATAACTCATATGTTAAATTTTGAGGAAGTTCAATTTGTCATTTTTTAAATTTAATGGTTCATTCTTTCTGAATCCTAAGCTTTCAAACAATTTTTTTTGCTTACTTCTAACTTCCCAATATTAATTCTATTTTTCTCCTAAAAGATTTTATTTTTTATGATTTGGTCTATGATCTCTTTTGACACAATTTTGGTGATTTTGAGAGATAAAGGTTTAGTGAGATATAAAAGTTGAAGTTCAGTTTTTGTTTTTTTTTAAAAAATATGGATATCTAGTTGTTTTAGCACCATTTGCTAAAAGTCGTTCTTAATAAATTACCTTGGCACTTTCATCAAAAATCCATTGATCATATATATGTTGATGTACAATTAGGTATCTATTCTGTTATACCTTTTTGTCTTTCCTTATAAATAATAGTATTTCCTCATCTAACTCTTAAGTAAATCCTAACAAAAAAATTATTTACTCCTAACATGTTCTTTCAGGAAATATTTTATTTCAAATTTCCATATGGGTTCTAAAATGAATTGATCAGTATGTATATAAAAGATTGCTGAGACTTCACCTCCAGAGAGGTATAGCATGTAACAGAACATTTTCACTCTTCTACATGAAGCAACAAAAAAATAAAAAAAAAAATTGTTTAAAAGACACTGGCTAAAAGATAAGAATAGTAATCCTGAAGAAATGGGCAAGACTCAAGTTACAGACTTGAGAGGCTTTCCAGGCCTTGGTATAGGGAGTGAAATATGGGTGGAAAATAGTGGAGTCCCTACATGAAGGCATGGAGCTGAGAGTTTGGGAAGAACAAAAATGCATATTGGAGAAGAGACAATTCTTGAAATCTGTAAATTACTTCCTCTGAGTAACCAGCCTAGTATTTGTTAGTTCATTTATGTCAGAAAACTACTTGATCCTGGGGGAAAAGCTACCTAGAGAATTAGAAGTCATAGAATTCAGTATTTTCATAGAACTGAGAATGATTCCTCTTCTAACAGTCAGATTAGAAAACAAGTTTCTTGAGGATTTGGGTAGAGCACCCAAAAGTATCACCTCAGTACTATAAAAAATTATTGTAAACTGAGCAACTTCACTGCCACCTAACAAAGCTGAAAGCAAGACATGCAATAAAACATGTGTTTCAGATGAACACTTAAGAATATTTTTTGGAAACTAAGTTTCTAATGTGTGCAACATAAAATTCATAGTGTCTGATATCTGATCAAAATTGAAAAGGCACATAGAAGCAGGGAAAATGTGTTCCGTAATGCTAGCATGCCTGGAAAAGGTATCTATTTTAGAGTGGTCAGTCAAAGGTGTTAAAACCATTATTATGACTGTATCCCACTAAAAATTTCAAAAAAAAAAATGTTGACATAAGACATAAAGCACGACCAAATCAAAATTTCTAGAGATAAAGTATTTAGTTGTGTGATAACAAATACATTGGATAGCATTAAAGTCACATTAGACATCAGAGAATATACTTTTGAATTTGAATTTATAGCAATAGAAATAATCTACAGTGAAATACAAGGAAAATAATAACAATTGATGAATGATACATCTGTGAGCAATGGGAGAATTTTAAATAGCCCAATATACATGTAAATGCAGTGCCTTGAAAAAAGGGGAGCAGAATAAAACATTTGAAGAAATGCCACCTAAATTTATTAAAATTTGAAGAAGCATGGAAAAATTATACCAGGGCATATGTTAACTAAATTGTGATTTAAAAGGAGTATATTACAGCCAGAAAAGAGATACATTGTGAAGTAAGCTATGAAACAAAGACAAAGATTACAGCTGAATTTGGAAAAAAATGAAAGTGAGATAACAATGGATTAACATGTTTAAAGTACTAAAACATACTGTCAGTTGATAATTTTGTACAGACCAGTTATTTAATCTTTTTTTTTTTTCAGAATTGGGGATCAAAAGTACAGCTTCACCATGGTAGGCAAGCACTCTACCTCTACATCCTCAGTATGTATAATTTTCTTTTAAAAAAATGTAAGATACTCTTTTGAACTAAAAAAAAAGAAACCTCAAAATATTTATTGCCAGCATACCTACTTTAGAAGAAATACTTGAATAAATGATTCCAGAAGAAGCAATATGATGCTACATGGAAGTACAAATCTATACAAAGAATGAAGAACACGAAAAATGGTAGTTATGTGGATGGATACATACACTATTTTTCTTTCCATTTAAACCTCATTAAAATATATTTGGAAGTTTAAGCAAAGTAATAACAATGGATTTTGGGTCAAAATATTCAAGAGTAAAATATAAAAATATGGAGTAAAATGAATGACAATAATGAGACACAAATTGGGAACAGGAAAATCTAAGCATAGTATTTGAATGTTCTTGCATATGAAGTTTTATTTATTACTTGAAGGTAGATTCTAATACATTGAAGCTATATAATATTGGATCTAGAGCAACCAGTGAAATAATAGAAAACACACAGAGCTTTATTTAGTCAAAAAGGGGATAAGTGAAAAATGAAAAAATTAACAGGAAATATATATATATATATATATATATATATATATATATATAGCCATATCACTAGTCAAATTAAGTATAAATGGTCTCAACATAATAATTTGAAAGCAAAGATTGCCAGGTTGGATATATAATTAACAAGCAAGTGCATCAAGAAATGAATTTCAAATATAAATATACAAATGGATAATTGTAAGAAAACAATGTAACATGGTAAAGTAAAATGATATTCATGGTTACTATGTAAGTATCAGAAAAGTAGATTGCAGAAAAAATAGTAGAGATAAAGAAATTCATTTCATAATGATAAAGGAATTAGTTTATTAAGAGGAAGTAAGAATCCTAAAGATTTGCTCATCTAATATGCAAGTTTCAAAATACATGACACACAGATAGGATTACAGGTAGAGACAGACAAATCTACAAATAGAAGTTTAAATTTCAATATCACTCTTTTACTAATGAATGAAAAAAGTACTTATTTTTACCATATCATTCTATGATTTTTAAGAATTTTACAGTGGGGCAAAAATGTATCGATACAACTGTAATGTTCTTTTACTTTCAGTACATTATTTAATAAATTATGAGACATTCAATATTATAAAGTTGGCTTTGTGTTAGATGATTTTTCCCAGCTGTAGTCTAATGTAAGTGTTCTGAATATATCAAAGGTAGGCTAGACTGAGATATGGTAGGTGTTTGTTAGGCTATGTGTATGAAACATATTTTTGACTTAGTAGTATGCTCCACATATGAGGTTGTAATCATGATATGACCTCATTGTAAACTGAAGAGCATCTATATTTTGTTGAGAAATTTGGGATCTTATTTCATGAGTGATATTGGTATTTTCTAGTAATACCTATGTCTGTTTTTTTGTTATGTATTTCTTGACCCCTGGATTATTCAGAAACTTTTTTTTTTAAGTGACAAAAAGTTAAGACTTCTACATATAATGATATTATTGATTTCTAATTGGTTATGGAAAAAGAATATACTTTCTATGAATTTGTCTCTGGGAATCTATTAAAACTTAATCTATCTTCCCAGCATATAGTCTGGTTTTGGATTGGTAATGTCCATGGGCTGGCTGCTTGTTATTGTGAATTAAGATTTTTGAAATACAGCCATGCCCATTTATTTATATGCTATTGATAGATGCCTTTCTACTGAGATGACAGAGCTGAGTAGTTTACAAATCTTAAAATTCTTGCTCTTTCTCTCTTTAAGAAAAAGATTTATTGTTGTTTGTATCTTACTGAATGTAGTATGGACATTTTGAAAGATGTATTTTCTTTCATTGTGATAGTATTTTTTAACTATCAATCGGAACAAATGAATTTATAGTTGTTTTCTCTTTGGTGTACTTATCAAATTATGGTCTTTGATTCTATATATTCTTCAAAGAGGGGAGTTTAAATATCCATCAATGATTGTAGGGTTTACTATTTTTCTCTTTAATTTGGTCAGTTTTCAGGGTTTTTTTTTTTAAGAATTTGTTCATTAATGGTTTTAAAATAATGGTCTTTATTTTTGTTACTCTTTTCTTTGCATGATGTATCTTATTTGACTGTGTGTTCTTATGTGCAATGTAGCTCTTGTAGGGGACTAGAAAGAAGAGAGTTGGTGATTTCAATTTTATCCATTTTGAGATTTTTACTTAATTAGGATGTTTATGCATGAACATATTTATGGTATACTATATTATAGCTTGCTATTAGTTTTGTGTGCCTGTGAAAATTGGGTGACTTTGGATTTTTAAACCTCTGATATTGGTATTTTAGCTATATCTACTTGTACTTAATTAACTGCATTTATTGATTAATGGTAGTTTTTATATGTTAATATCTATTTTATTCATATTATGTGTTGATTTAATATTAGACCTTTTTCTGTATGCTGTAAAATCTTAATTATAATTTCATTTATATTTCTTCTTCTCTTTATATTATTGCTGTCATATATTTTGGTATGACATATTATAAACATATCAATCAACTGTTATGTTCTGCTTTAAATAGATTGTGGATTTATACATTAAGAAAGGATGAAAAAATCAGTTTTATGTTTACTCCATATCTTTCATTTGTAGCACTTTTCATTGTTTCCCATTAGCCCCCACGTTTGTTTTATACCTGCTTTTTGTGGGACTTTCAGTTTCCTAGCAGATTTATTAGGGAATGTTAGTTTTTCTCTGGTAGTAAATATTGTTATTTCTCTTTCATTTATGAAGAACATTTCAATGTGCATAAAATTCTAGGTTGTCAGTTTCCTTTATTCAGCATTTAAAGATTTCTTTCTTTTTTCTGTTCCTCTGGCCTCTATCATTTCTGATGAGAAGGCAACTTTCACTTTCACATTTATCATTGCTTACTTGTGTGTATGTAACTCTCCTTCCTGCTTCTCCTGTTATGGGTTGATTTGAAAGTTAAGTTGGGTTGATCACATTCTGCTCAGACATCTCACCCTGCGCAGAATTGGCACCCTTTTCCTCATGAGCCCACTCGCATAGAAACTGGCACCCTCACCCACTTGCACCCTGAACACAATGTCTTTAAACTATAGCTTCCTTCATGAGTATGTACAGAAGGGGCCAATTCTGAGAACTTGGTGACATTTTATGAAATGTGTCTTATGATTGTACTTGCCTCTCCAGCCCTCCTCCTTTGTGTTTTTTTTTTTACTGTTTTTGTTTTTTATTCAGTTTTTAAAGCTTGCTCTCCACCTGCACTCTTTGTCTTGGGCTGCATAACTGTCTGCTTTCTGCTTCCTTGGCCCTGCCCAGAATAAATCCTTTGTATTTACTTCAAAAAGAAAAGAAAAGAAGAATAAAATGCCTTTTTTTGGAATTTTATTTGGCATTTTTGGAATCATGCCTTACCACCCACATGTCCCTCAACCCTGCTTCATTTTCACGTTCTGATCAGAATACCTTTCTCTGGCCAACATGCCTCTTGGACATCTTTCTACCAATTCCAGCAACTGGCTGCATATATAAAAGCATCTCCCATACCTTGCTTAACTAAGAAAGACTTGTTCTACTGGAGTTTATTAGATTTTGTTATGCACACAGCAATTAGAGGACTTTAAAGAAAAGTATGGCATTTTGTTCATTGTTGATATTTGGTTTCAGTTGTTATGAGTACATTTCATGATCTTCTACATCCTAACTGAAAGTGGGTCCTCATGCATATTTATTAATCTAGTATGTATTTTCTAAAAGTCTCCTGTCCTTAAATTTATGCCAAATTTATGAAGTCATTCTATTTGGAGATATAACATGTTAGCTCAAAGGAAATTGCGTGTTAACATAGATCAATTGATAATTAAGATATAAAATGACTCAAAGAGACTTGTTTTAGAAATTTAGATTAAAAATTCCAATTGGTCTTGTGTAGAATAAACAGAGAATTTTTACCCCAAATAGTTGAACATTTTTTGGACTAGAAGTGAGAAACACTGAGCTAAACAACTATTTTGAAAAGAGCATATTATCAAATGTTGGTGAATATGTGACTTGTGTTGAGGGAAAAGTCATAAAAACAAAGTATATGGGTCTTATATATAAAATTCAAAGACCTTTTACAATAAATTCATCCATGACACTCCTCATACAAATCAAGATAGGATTATTTGAATTCTAGAATACTTCCATTCCCTCCCAGCTATTCTTCCTCCTGAAGCTAACCATTATTGGGACTCCTGATGTCATAGATAATGTTCCTTATTTTAAAATATTTTACAAAGAGTCATACAGTACATAACATTCTTTTCTGTCTGGCTTTTTTCAGTCAGTTGCAAAATAGTTGGTATCTCTTTGAAGGGATTGCTAACTATTTGAAGGAATTGTATGGAAGAATAGAAATCAAGGGAAGAAAAATGTAATAATTATAGCAGCAAGCTTGAACCTAATCCAAAAGTCAATATCATGTAGGCAATGTCCCCCAAATTTACAATGTAGGGTACATTTTGGGTTCTTTATATGAAGCAAAATAATTTATGATTGTTCTGTAATTACTTGCTTACTGATTTCATTGATTCTTGGGGTGAGAGATGGAAATCCATAACACAGGAGTAACATAATTATTTCATCTGCTTCTACTTTGAAACATAAAAAGTTTAGAGAACTTGATAGGGTGGAAAGTGTATTAAATAAAAAAAATACATAGAATGTCAGGGAGAACTGAGATAAAATAGATTACAGAAGGACTATTTTTTATTCACATTGATATGTGAGTATATGATACTTAATTTTATCTAAAATTTAGCAATGTAGAACAGTCAATTTGAAATTTAAATAACTGTCTTTGAAGAAAACTGAGTTTTCATCTGTCCTCTTTAGATCCTTCAGAGAAAATAAAGGTTGAACATATACATGTTTTACTCCCTTTGCTCATTAATTTTTAAAGTCTTTGAACCTCCTGCCTTACAATGATGTTTCACCTGATTGGTTATGGCAGACACATTACTGTCATGTCACAAAACATACTGCTTCAGAAAGCTGATTAATTTTGAATACTTGGTTATAGATGAGAAAACATTGGTAAGTTTGTTTTAGAATAAAGAATCTATGTGGAATTAATAATGTAATCTACAAGTTCAAGCAAAAAATTGTCTATGTGCAACAGTAATGTTCATGACAGAATCACTGGAGTGATTTGCCCAAAAGGCATACTGATAAGGTAGCTAAATTGTTTCAGGCATCAGGGACATAATAATTGATGTTTCACTTATTTTAACTATACTGAAAAAATGTACTTGTAAGCCAATATTTGGACAATGTGGGAAAGTTATCACTTTATATTGTCGCCCGCTGGCAGGAGACAATAATCACGCCGTTGTTCTCAGAAAGCAATCTTTATTTTGTTGAGCGCTCTTCTTGCCTTCCTTGGTTCTCTTTTGTTCTCTCCCATTCTTCCCCCCAGCCTCCTTCTATATACTTTTCATACAGCAGGAAGTATTACCGAGCAGAGTTACAACCAATTAGCAGGAACAGCATTATCAAGCACGAGGGGAATGCATGAGCAGAATACAGGCGTGTATCAGAGTAGGCATTGCCCATGAGCAAAGCATGCACAGTGACGTCACTGCCAGCCAATGCTGTGCACTTCCTTAAGTTGTCCACCTGTTTACTGCAAGTTTCTGGCATATGGCCAGGTCGCCATCTTGAAAGGGCGGGGCAGCTCCCGGGCCCAGAGAGCCTGCCCCCAACAACTTTAGAAATAAATGGTAGACATTTAATAATTTTAGTTTATAATCTCTTGACAAGAAAAAAACTGTAATAATGGTTTATAGTTTTCAAAATTATTGCCAAATAAATGTTTGCCTGGATAGGCATCAATATCCCCCAGGAACTTTACTCCATTTATGTGCTAAAATGGAGCTTTCCTTTGCACCCCTGTGAAGTTATGTTATGAACACTCAATTCATTAGCAAGAATTAGCAGGAACTAGGAAGTTGCTTTGGATCACACTATTTAAAACCCCACCTTGAAGAAGAAAAAGAGAAAATGAAAGAGAAGGGACATAAGGGGAATGGAAGCATTAAATTTAAAGGAAGTAAGAAGGAGATTCATGGAGAGAAAAATATCCAACAATATGATTTGGTATGTAAGTCCCTTTCCTCCAAGTTTTGTCTTCCTTTTTGAGTCATGTTTCTTTTTTGTATTAATTCACTTGTCAAATTTCATAGGTTGAGATTCAGAATTGGATATGTCTAATTTGTGTTTTAGGCTTAGGAGTCTTGTAGCTCCTCTTTAAGGTTTAAACCTACTCCTATTAAATCAACTGCTCCTCAACATCGGACAGAATTAGCTCCCTATACTGGCAATGTCTCTTGATTGAAAATACATAATTCGATAATTCACTTTTTTTTTTACTTTACAATTCAACAAAAAGATAATTGTTAATTGAGAATAAAATACTAAGGTAGTCTAGGTATATAAACAAATAAGGCCTTGTACCAAATTATCAACAAAACAGGCTATATGCAATTTTATTTTTTACTTTAGTTGTTGATGGACCTATATTTTATTCATTTATTTATATGTGGTGCTAAGAATCGAACCCAGTGTCTCACACATGTGAGGCAAGTGCTCTACCACTGAGCCACAACCCCAGACCTCACTTGTTCTTAAAAGCAATGATGTGAGAGAAGATAGCCTGGACAGTATGTCCTATCAGAAAGATTTACCAAGCTGAGACAGTTTTACTACAAGCCAACAATGTCATTTTCTCTTTTATGTCAATACTCTCCAGACAAAGGCTATAAGAAACACATCTGTCCTTGGGAAATTTGAGTTTATTACTCATTCCAATGAGGGAGAATGCTCACCAGTGGAAACTGTGGGGTATCTCAGTGAGGGAGTATTAGGAAAGACTTCTTAGAATTCAGGCTTTGGTGGGGACAGTCTAATGAAGCAGTAGTCCCCTTTGAATTGGGAACCTTCAGAAAGCAGGAGTGCTTTTATGATGGGATATCTCAATAAATCTTATTCATAGAGTGGGAAAATAGGGAGCAAAACCAAATCTGTAATTGATAAATAGGCCCCCGTTATTCTTATTAGCCTGGGATAAGGGTGTTTGGAATTTTGAAACTTGAACAATGTTCATGTTTTGTGTGTTGTTCAGACATGACGTATTTTCATCTTACTCTGTTGTGGTGACAAAGCAAATGTGCCTGTTGTCAATATTCTGTTAAATTGTCTGGTTCAGCAGGAGAATGTCAAGAGTTAGCTGTGATGCTAGGTCAGGGTATGGATATTAGAAACTAGATTTAATTCTTCTGGTAAAGAGTTATGTTGCATAGTGTTGGAGCTCAGTGCACAATTATTTTTCCTTTTAGAAATAGCAAAGACAAATTTTATCTCTTATCTCTTCTTTGTCTTTTGATGAAATCTTTGGGTTTTTCTATGTATAAAATCATTTCATCTGCAAACAGAGATAATTTGACTTGATCTTTTCTTATTTGTATCCCCTTTCTTTCTTCCTTTTTCTGAATTTCTCTGGCAAGAATTTCTAGTACTATTTGACAAGAATGGTGAGAGTGGACACTCTTTTCTTGTTCCTGGTGTTTACAGTTATTTCTCATTCAGTATATATAATGCTGACTGTGAGTTTGTTTTATCTTGACTTTATTGTGTTAAGGTAATCTTTCTGTACCTATTTTTTTCAGGGCTTTTATCAAGAAGGGATGCTGGTTTTCATCAAATACTTTTTTTGCATCTTTTGAGATAATTCTATGATTTTTATCCTTCATTCTGCTTATATCATGTACTATAGTTATTGATTTATGTTTGTTGAACCATTCTTGCATCCTTGGAATGAAATCATCTTGGTCATGGTACATGATACTTTTGTTGAGCTCTGCATTTGATTTGCTGCTATTTTATTGATAATTTTGCATCTATGTTTATTGGGATTATTGCCATAGAATCCAGCCATAGAACCAACTGGTTCTTACCTTCTATTAGTTGGGAGAGTTTCTATTACTAATCAAATCTTATTAATTGTTATTTGTTCATTCATGCTTTTTATTGATTAAATTTGGGTTGGTCATATGTGTCCAGAAATATTTTTCATTTTTTCTTTCTCATTTGTTAGCATGTAGTTTTTCAAAATAATTTTTAATGATCCTATGAATTTCTGTAGTATCAATTGTAATGTCTCCTTTGTTATCTCTAATTTTATTTATTTGGGTTCTTCTCTTATTTTCTTAGTTACAGTAACTAAAGATTTTTCAGTTTTGCTTATTGTTTTCAAAGAACCAGCTGTTTGTTTCGTAGGTATTTACATTGTTTTTATTTTAGATGCTATTTTATTCTTCTAGTGAAATTTATATTTTCATATGCTATCATTATAGCAATTGTTTTTATTTCACTTCTGGATATGTTATTCGCAGAAGCATTTTTGGTAAGCCTGTCTTATGATCATGAATTCTCTCAGTTTTTGCTTATCTTAGAAGAGTTTATTTCTTATTTGGTTTTGAAGGATAGCCTTTCTGTATGTAGTAACCTTGGTTGGCAGTTGTTTTCTTTCAGGACTTGGAATATATTGTTTCATTCCCTCCTGGACTATAGAGCTTCTCGGAAATTTGCTATTATTCTAATGAACGTGCTTTTCAATGCGGTGTGGAATTTTTCTTCCAGATTTTAATATCTTCCACTGTCCTGTATTTTCGAGAGTTGTATTATTATTTGTTGTGCTTAAGATTTTTTCTGGTCATGTCTATGTGTGGTACTGTAATCCCCCTGTACACAGATGTCCATGTTTTGCCCAAATTATAAAATTTTTCTGTTAGTACTTTATTTACTAGGTTTTATATGCTCTTAACTTTTATTTCATTGCCTTCAGATGATGCAATGATACAGATGTTTTCTTGCTTAATGGTGTCCCAAAGATTTTGAAGGATGTCATTAGTCTATCTCCTTCTTCCTTCCTCCCTTTTTTTTTTTATCTAAACACATTATTTCAAAAGACCTGTCTTTAAGCACTGATATTCTTTCTTCTGCTTAATTGAGTCTTTTGTCGAGGCTTCCAACTGTATTTTTTATTTTCCTTATTGAGCACTTCAACTGAGAGATTTCTGTTTGGATCCTTTTCAAAATATTTATTCTCTGCTGAATTTCTCAAACATATTCTACATTGTGTTCCTAGTTTTATTTAACTATTTATATTTCCTTGGATCTCTTTGAGCTTTTAAGAAAACATCATCACTTTGAAATTTTATGAAGTATTTCACCCATTTCTATTTCTTTGGAAATTTGTTACTAGAAAGTTATAATCTTTTGGAGGTTATGTGTTGATATGTATTCATACAGCAGGACTTAAAATATACACGTGCAAAACATTTTCTTTCCTTGTGGTCCTGCTTTGAGCTTTGTGCATCTCATGTATCATATTTCTACTTTTATGGGATGACCTCTTAACAAGCAACTTTCTCCTGAAAACATATCTTGAGTGTTGGTTTGTTATGCAAAGTTGGCTTTATTTCCAGCTGGGAACCATAACATAGCCTTCCTGTAGTTTCTTTGGATGTGATTAGTGAATCTGGGCACTATGCATGCCATGTTGGAGTTGGATATACCCACTGTCTCCGTAGATTTTGTGGGAGTGGGGATATTCTAGCAGTTTAGGCAGGCATGTTATTGAAAGAAGAGTATGCATGGTATCCACAGTGTGGACACTCCTACAGTGGGAGTGCTGGCTCCTATCAGGGATGGAGTTTTCCTCAGGCATTGCTGATATTGGATCTCTGACCTGTAAGGTTCTCTGGCACTAGTTATATCAGTAGTGGTGAAAGTACTAAAGCACCTGCTCTCTGACTAGACAGTGGTATGAGCCCAGGTACTTTATAAGAAGAGATTATGGCAGGAACCATAGCATCCTTCTGTGGTTCTCTTGCCCAGTCCTGAGAGTAGTGCATAATCAAGCAAAGTGTAAGGGTGATCAGTGAGGTTGGCCATTGTATGGTGGCAGTAGGAGTTTTGATGTATCTCTCTGGTACTACTGTGAGCCTGCCCACCTAGGAATAGGACCTTGGTGCCCATCCCTAACTGTGCATGATTAGGGACAGGGAGATGACTGGAATTTTCTCCCTCAACTCTTTCAGCTATAATGCTCACTACCAGGTGAGAAGAAGAGGTTTGTAGCTGGAGGTGAGCAAAATTTGTCTCGGTGCCTACCTTGGCTGAGTGTTTGCAGATAGATGGATGATTGGAACTTTACTCTCCCAACTCTCTCAGCTATAGTTCCTGCCAGGAAGTGAGCAGGAGTGGGTCACAGCTAGACCTGAGAAAAATTCCTCCATGGACCTCCCTTTGCTGTGCACACTCAGAAGTGAGGTGACAGCTGGTATTTTCTCCCTTTCCCACCCATTCCTTTAACTGAAGTGTCTGTGGGAGTGAGTGAACACAGCAAATACCAGGTAAAATTTCTTTCCAGACCTCTTTAAATTATATGCCTCATAGGATAGGGCAACATCCAGAATAGGAGTTTGTTCTAGACCACCCTCGCATCTCCCTGTGGGCAGGATATCAGTGAAGTCATGGAGTTCTTTTCTCATCCTGTTAGCAATAGGGCTATGGGCAGTTTGGGGTCTGGGAGGGTGGGAACCACATTGTGACTGCCTTCAGTCCTGGCACTAATGTGAATCTCCACATGACTGGCCATGCCCCTTATTTCAAATGGTAAGCTCCCTGGTCTTCTGGTTTATTCTTGAAAGAGGCACCTTCTGTTTCCCCCTGCTCCCCTCTATGTCACAACACCTGTTTCCCATAGTACAGCACACTCAGTGGGTTTGAGTCAGTTGCTCTGCTGAGCCTAGTTCACAAAATAGCTACCCACTTATCCGGTGCAGTGGAGTGTACCTCGGATCCAAGAGACAGGAATATGCAAGAACTTCTGACCCTTAGAGCATTCCACATTCAGAAAATATCTCCCTTCTCAAGATGCTTCCTGGCTATAGCACCATGGAGGTTTGCTGGGAGATTATGTGAAATACTTTTACAAAGCAAAGCTACTCTGCAGATTTGAGGTTATTTACGCAGTTAGGATGCAAGCCTCTGAGGATTGTGAAACTTTTGAATAGGTAGAATTGGAGTATTCATGCTGGTAGAGTTTATCATCCTTACTCTTGCCGAAGGCTGATTCTGGCTATGGAGTAGGTATTGTGATATTTTGTTTCTCTTACTATGCTCTTGCCCTAGGTCTCCAACTTTTATAAGTTTTCTGTTTTTCTCCTGTTGATTTACAGTGTTCTCCCATAATAACTAACCTCAAAATGCATTGTATACCTGTCGCTTTGGTTCTTTGTGGAGGTACACTTGAGTTCTCTCTATCAGTCACCCTCAACTCCCTCTCATTACCTTTTTCATTGATTTTAAGATGTTTAGTTAACATCTAAAAACTATTTTTAGAATTTAAATTTTTAGAATTTAGTTAAATTCTAAAAACTAAAGGTTTTATAATTTTTCTTTTAGAATATTTATCTTCTTGATAAATAATGTGGAATTTATGGAACAAAAAACTACATGAGCAATTCAGAGATGCAGTGCCAATAGTATTTTAAAATATCTCTGAGTAGGTAGACAACCAATTACATTCTGGTAGTTTTCACCTACTGACCTGTGTACATTATTATTTTGGGAGAGGATTGTCAATGTTACAGAAATCTCACTATTTTTAGTAACTCTTCTCAAAGCTTTAGACATTGTCAGACTCTAATCACCTGGAGAGTGATACACCAATTTTTCTGTAAGTTGACAGTAAAACAACTTCTATAACAAATGCAGAGATCAATACAGAAGTTGTAGTATATAAAGTTTATTTATTTATTTTTTACTTACCTCAAAAACTTCATTTTGACTTACATGGTACTGGGTAATAAAAAAACAAACAAACAACAACAACAAAAAGCAACAGAAGATTTTAAAAATCCAACGAACCAGGACTTCACAAAACCATTTTAATTGTCATAAGTATTCTAAAACAGATATTCTAATATATAGTTTTCACAAGATTATCTAGAAAAATTGTAAAATACACCTTCTAGGGCCTCTTCCTATACCTAATGAATCTGAATTATTAGAGAGGATTCCTAAGAATTGTATGTAATTCCCCCCATTTCAGTATTTCAAGATCCTCTGCAGAATGTTCTTTGAGCACTACTCTAACTCATCTAGGGTGGGAAAAAAATGAAAAATTTTTAAAAAAGCATTACACTAACAGTCAGTTACCCAATAGTTCCTATTCAGAAGAATATTTTGATATATTGAAAGAAGAAAGTACTAAGCCTACTTGATCATTTTAAATTATTTTCCACAGAGAAGACATATTTGTTCTTATTCTCTGTCCATGATTGGAAATGTCTGTTTTTGTGCTAAACCTGTTTCATCAACTCCCAGCTGAGCTAGTTTTAAGGATCAGAAACTAAGTTGGCATTTGTCAGTGGTCCTCCAATATTACTCTGTTGTAAAGAGATGGAGAACATTAATCAAAACTCCTCTCAGAGGGTTCTGGATGTATTTGGACATGGCATTTTTATAAATTGCATGCTGGTTATGTGTGGGGTGAAGGATGGATTGATGTCAGAGTACCTACAAGTAAGGGACAGTTTTCTTACACTTGCTTGATAACTGTCCCTCTGACAAATCTACAACATGCATTATTGCTTCCTTCTGATGGCATGATATGCAAAAATCTAAGTAATCAGATTTCTCCAAAATTGAAATTTAAAGTAAGGAAGAAAAATTTATAGAAAGATAGTTTTTCCTATTCACAATGTGAATAGGTAGACACATTTTAAATAGCTGAAATAGTATTTTTTTTACTAGCAGTCATGCATCATGTTTTTATTTTCTTTGAGCAAACACATATGATATGTATAATATAATGTGCTTAATTTTGATATAAAAATAAAAATTGTTAAAGAAAAAATATTTCCCAGCATTTGTAAGCACAATGAATCTTTAAGTTTAATAGCATGAACTTCTAGCAAATAATTTCTATCTATTTGATAGGCTATACTCTTGAAGAATATAGGCAGGGCAGCATTTTCATGGCTTATGTATTTGAGCTTATCTTCATATTTGGAAATCTTAAATTAAAAATCTTAAATTAAATATAAAGGATCTTCCAAGTATTTATTGACAGGTTTTTCTATTTTTCATTTTCAAATATCAATTTATTAGCTTCATAATTAATAATATGAAAATATTTATTGCCAGTCTTAATATAAGTATCCATTAAGTATGCTTATGTTATTTTCTGTGAATACTTATTAGTTTTACAAATTTTCACTAGTTGTTTGTAGTTGAGCAAATTCATGGTACTGGTAAGAGAAATATACCTAGATCCATCAAAGTATCATTGTAGAAAATGAGAGAGTTTGTGGTTGTTTATTGCTGTAATTTGTGCTTGAAATATTTCATTGCTCCCTCCTGTGATATCAGAGGACATCATCTTAAGGTCAATAAACTACCCAATGATTCTGCAAGCCACACGAGCTCTCTGTTACACAGACCAGAAGAATCCCATGATTAGTAAGTAGAGATCTTTTAATATATATTACAGTCAAATTGCTCAAAATTTTGTTGATTATTCTACTTCTTAATGGTTGCTTTGGTAAAATTATATCTAAAACTAACTGAGCTAAATATGAAACAGAATAATATTCTTGCCAAATACATTTGAAATAGTACTTTAGTAAAGTTCAAATTTATCTCTTAGGGTAATAGTTACTACTCTTTCATTAAATAACCCTTTTCTACATAATGGATGAATTTCTTCTCAGGAATATACTCTTTAAGGCTGTACTGTTACATTCAGGATAGTGAACACAATGACACTTTGACTTTTATGTTAAATCATTGACAATCTTATGAGACAAAGAAAATGACCTAGCATGTATTTGAAGACATTTTTTTTGTTCACTTATTTCACTCTAAAGCTGTTTGATCAGAGAATCAAATTTTGATCTATCCTGACATAATTTACATTCATAAATAATGATTTTTTTTCTGGTATCATAACAGAAATTTTAAAAATGGGATTTACACCTTGTTTCATGTTTTGAAAGATGAAAACAATATAATTTTCCATGGTTACTATGACTATTTTTCTTAACCATTCACTGCAATCTACATTGAATGATATTTTGTCTACCTCCTTTTGAATTTTCATTGTATTAGTTTTAAATATCAGATATTTTCTATGAAAATCAAATTTTTTTTTGTAAAATGGCAGAATAACTACTGTAATACAAGAGTATGGTTCATAATATATTTTTATGAAAGTTTGGAAAAAACAGAGTAGCTTGAGAAAACAAAAAGAAATAACTTTGAACAGAATGTTAGATATAACCTTTCGGAAGTTCACTGTTATTTTCTCTGTGAAAAAATTTATATAAGATGTGAACTTCTGAAGGTCCATGGCCAATTACATTCCTTGGCTGTGCTTTCTTTTTCAAAGTCTTTCTCACATACTTCTCCTTATTCAAGCTGCATTCAATTTTCTTTGATCTATAGTTAATAGCAGAAACATTAAAACAACCATCCCTTATTGATAGAATGATACTTTTTTTTCATAGCTTTATTTAAAGAGGAAAAATTGAAGTATAAAAAAACACACATATTTGAAGTATGCAATTTAATCAGTTTTGACATGTATGTAACCAATACAATCAATATTAAAAGCATTCCCATTACTTTTTAAATTTGAAATCATGCAGACTGTATTTCCCACATGATTTATTAAATTGGAAATCAATCACCTTAAGATATATAGAACCCCATCCTCACAGGTCAACTGTTTCAAAATTAAATGTCACACTTATAAATATCTCAAAGGTCAAAGAGGAAAGCACAAGAAAAGTAAATAAAATGTGTTTTGGACTAAGCACATTTTATTATTATTATCATTATTAACTTTTATTATTAAAAGCTTAAAATATCAGGATCTCTGGGATGAAACAGTACTCAGATGAACATTTATAACTTAAAGTATTTGTATCAGAAAGAAGCTAGAGTAACAAATTACTTTCAAAGTATGTAGTAGGAAGGAAAAAATAAGAATAGAAGCAGAAATTTATGAAATATAGAAGAAATAATACAGCCATAATTTGATAAAAATCAAACAAGTCTAATCAAGAAAAAATGAAGAACACAAAAATTAATATCAATGGAAAGGGAGCTATCAAAATAATCCTACAGATATTAATAATATAGTAAGGTAATATTGCAATTGTAAACCAACATGTGTTAGCTTACATAACGTGGTTTATGTTTGAGAAGTTTCCATGTACTGCTGAGAAGCAAGGTTATTCAGTCATTGATGGATAAATATTCTATATATGTCTGTTCAGTCTAAATTATCAATTATATTTTTTTAGTTCTATAGCTTCTTTATTTAGTTTTTGTCACCATCCAATGGTAACAGAGGCATGTTAAAGTTACCCAGTGTTATTGTGTTGTGGTCTATTTGATTCTTGAAATTGAGAAAGGTTTGTTTGATGTACATAGATTCTCCATTGTTTGGGGCATAACTATTTATGTCTTGTTGATGTATAATTCCCTTAAGCAGTATGAAATGGCCTTTTTGTCCCTTCTGATTAACTTTGGCTTAAAATCAATTTTATCTAATATGAGAATAGAAACCCCTGCTCGTTTATGCAATCCATGTGAGTGATATGGGTTTTCCCATACTTTCACCTTCAGTTTGTGGATATGTTTGCCTAAGAGATGAGCCTCTTGGAAATAGCTTATGATTAGGTCTTTTTTTTAAATTCAATCTTCCAGTTTGTGTCTTTTGATTGATGACTTTATGCCATTAATTTCAAGGTTATTATTGAGATATGATTTGTATTCTGGTCATTTGGGTTTATTTCTAGTTTTTAGTTTGAATTAGTTTCTCCTTTGATTAACTATTCCTTTAGTGTAGTTCCTCCCTTTGCTGGTTTTCACTTTTATTTTTGCCTTTTATCTTCATGAAATATTTTGTTGAGAATGTTATGTAGTATAGGTTTTCTGGTTGCAAATTCTTTTTAATTTTTGTTTATCATGGAAGATTTTTATTTTATGTTCAAATCTGAAGCTTAATTTTGCTGGATATAGGATTCTTGGTTGGCATCTATTTTCTTTCAGAATTTGATATATGTTATTCCAGGACCTCCTAGCTTTGAGAATCTGGGTTGAGAAATCAACTGAGATCTGAAATTGGTTTCTCCCTATGTGTGTAATCTGATGTTTTACTCTCGCAGCCTTTAAAATTATATCTGTATTCTGTATTAGACATGTTCATTATAACGTGACTTGGTGTATGTCTGTTGCATTTTTGTATATTTGGGTCCTGTAAGCTTCTTGTATTTGATTTTCCATTTTATTCTTTAGGTTTGGGAAATTTTCTGATATTATTTCATGGAAAAGAGTATACATTCTTTTGGTTTGTATCTCCATGCCTTCATCTATCCTAATAAATCTTACATTTGGTCTTTTCATTTTATCCCATAGTTCTTGGGAATTTTGTTCATGGATTCTTAATATCTTCTCTTCATGATTAATATATTTTCAAGATTATGTATTTTGTCTTCATAGCCTGAGGTTATGTCTTTGAAGTGGTCTAGTCTCTTGGTAATGCTTTCTATTGAATTTTTAATTTGGTTTATTGTTTCCTTCATTTCAAGGGTTTCTGCTTTTGGGGGGGGGATTTTTCCCTCTTTATTGAAATGATCTTTAATTTCCTGTATTTTCTCTGATTTCCTTTCTTATACCATTCTTTACTTCACAAAACAGTTTAACTAGGGACATTTTAAATTCATTCTCTGACATTTCTTCCACAGTGGTGTCAATGGATTCTCTTAATGAAGAATCTTGGTTTGTTTGGGCTAATTTGTTCCCTTGCTTTTTCATGTTGTTTTTGTGTCTACCCATCTAATAGTATGGCTCTGAGCCAGTAGAGTTTCTACCCTGTGGACTTATAGTGTCCCTGAAGGTTTCCAATACCTCACTGTTTAGGAGATAAATAATAACAATAAGGAATGCACAATATACAGCATTAAACCAAACAGTTTCTACTATGCTGTCAACAATGTTACTCATCACAATAAACATAAATGATATAATCAGTTATTGCCTACAATAAAAACAGAAAGTTTGCAAAAGGGTTTATAATTTCAAGTGGTAGACAGGGAGAGAATAGAAGTGATATAGGATGTGATGATTATGAGAGAGGAGGAAACAAGAAGTATAAAATTAAAGGAAGAGTGAAAGAGAGAATAATAGAGATTGGCTAGTAGCAGAAGAAAGGAAACAATCAAAGGAAACAGGTAGAAGAAAAAATATATATATATATAAAGTAAAAATTTTTTAAAAATTAAAAATAAAAATAAAAGAATACAAAACAAAACTAAAATACACTAGTCAAGCATCCTAAACACAAATGTAACTAATCCATGAAAAATAACTGGCTTCAAAAATGCTAGAAATGAGAAAAAAATATGAATATATATTAATATCCTTTTGCCATGAGAGTCACAATTAAAGAGAGGAAAATAATTTTAAAAAATCTTGATATAAAATTAAAGAATTCTTTCCATTCAAGTTCAAAAGATTCTCAGTTTCTCTTCTCAGTAGTTTTAGATGGCGTCATCTGAAGTGTAATGTTCCATCCACCTTCTGGATTGCTTAAGTGAGAGAGGTAATCCTATAGGCAGAATTCCTGGAGGTGGGGTTTAGGCTTAGGCAGGCTCCAGGCTCTTCACTGAATGCCAATTAGTCTGGAGATTTTAAATTAGTGCACCTTGAGCACCCAGTACTTGCTGGTCCATGCTGGAAGATTGTACCCCAGGGATCACCCCTGGGTTCCACTTGTGTGGTCGGAGCCCAATTTTTAGTCCCTTATGTCATCTTTAGACCCCATGTCTCCTGATTTCAGGTTCAGTCTCCAAATAATCTCTCCTGCCCCTGGCCCCATGAGGTTCCTTGGCCAGAGGGGTCTCTTTCAGCCAGTCCTGCAAGCAGTCAGATTAGAGGGGGAGGGGTAGAGTTGGGTGGGTTTCCATGATCATTTGTCTCCTGTGTAAAACTCTCTCCTTGTTTGATTTTTCTCCTGGTCACTGAAGCACAATCTATGGTGTGCACTGTGTGTTTTCTGGGCCTGTAGTTCAGGCCAGACTTGGATTTACCAGGAATTGGCCCCCTTGACTGCCAGCCCCATGCAGTAACTGCAAAATGGTTTCTTTGTCCTTCAATGCTGCCTGGAGAGATGGTGGCTTCTTTCCCTGCACACAGATATTGTGCACTGGATCTTTAAGGTTTGCTGGACAATGTCCTTGATCTCTAAATGCTCCATACCCAGACATTCCTCAGACCTCCCCAAAATGATTTTTGTTTTTTTTTAAATTCCCTTATCCCTCCACTATATTCATGGAGGGACCACTCTGGTTGATGCTTCTGGCCCAATCGTGGCAGTGGCTGTGCTTCTGGGGATTTCTTCCTTACTTCACTATATCAAACTTCCTCAGTCCCCAGTCTGCTTTGAATGTCCAGTTTTAAATTCCAATAATGTCCCCCACATTGTTTTTTGTTCCACAACCTTGTTGAGAAGCTGCCTGTCTACTTTCTTGGTCTCACTCCACAGAGTAGCTATGAAAGCAACCTCTTCTATTCTGCCATTTTGAAAACTCCTGAGTAATAGGTTTTGTTTTTATGTTTTTGTACAAAACTTCTCCTTCTACACATTGGTGGGATTGTTTGATTCATCATCCAAAACACATTTTCACGAATTGCAAACTGAGCAGATATCTACCATGGATACTAACACATTTATAACTAAAAAGACTTTGTAATCATTTGAACATAGGATTAGAAAATCAAGATTGATTTCCAGTTCCTGGAACTAATACGTTTGATGTTCATTATGAAGATAGATTATTTATCTTGTTTTGTGGAGAAAATGATGAAATTAGTGTTTAGCACATCTACTTTTGAAGTACTGAATGGATCATTTTAGGGAAGAGATTCTACTTACTTAAAACCGTAGTTGAGACTAGGCAAAGGACTAGATTTACTGGCAAAATAATGGGTTTTTTGAAACATCTGACCTGTTTAGGGAAGAAAGTGAGAACTCTATAGAATTAATTGAAGAAATAAGTGTACAAGAACTGAAGATTTCAGTATGGTTAAATAACCAATAGATAATGTGAGAGTTGAAAGGTGGATTTTGGTATTCAGGTTTTATAAGAATTGAGGGATGACTGGATGTAGCTGGATGACTAAATTAAGAGTGAAGTCATTGGTGGTAAAAGTGTGAAAATATCTGATAATTTGAATATATATTCCACATTATCAGAAGCCACTAGAATAGTGGTAATATTCAAATTGGCAAATAATAATTGGACAATGAGGAGCCATGAAATTGACAGATTAAAATGATAATGAGAAAAACAGTCATATTTATTGGATGGAATTGAATTTCATAGGAGAATGTTTTATCCAATTTTGTTGGAACACTGATAATCTGGAAGTGGCATTAAAGAGTCAGAGGCACACTAAGTCTTTTTCAAACAAAAAGTTAATAGGGTATAGAAAATGAGTTTGATTTCTATTTAGAGGGTGAGTAGGTATAGTGGTGTGCACTCCCTCTCCAAAGAATCTTAATTAAGCTTCTCCAGATACCCTCACCATAATAGTTCTTATTAAGAAAACATCAGAAAAAAATTTTTGCAGAAAACTCAATGTGGTTACAATTTACTATTTTTTTGTGAGGACTAAGTTGTTTTGTCTTGCAAAGTTAAGTTTGGCTGCAGTCTTGATGATGTCACTTCTACTTTTGTGGTAAAACTTGTAAAACCTCTGACTAACCTAAAAAATGGGACAAAAATCACTTTGTGTGAACTCAAAAAAATATATACACTTTTATGTAGACTCCTGCAAAAATGTAAATCTCCAACCCCACCCCCCCACAACTGAGTATGAAGTTGCAAGAGTTTCCAGACTCAGAGACCAGAGACCACAAGCCTCACTTTGCACTGCTGTAGAAAATAAACCTGCTTCCTGCTAATTCCTAGGGTGTTTATCCTCATCTGTCCTGCATCATAGGAACACAGTCCCTAGAAAATAAATCTTTATTGGGAAAAGTATAATAAATTGTATATAAACAGATTAGTGGTTTATAGAATGTGTTCTCCAAGAGAATCAGAGGCCACAGAAGAAAAATTGTGAAGGAGGTAGGGAGTAAAGTGTTTTGGCTAGAGACAAGGAATCACAGGCAGTATGTGAATGAATGTACAGGGGAATGAATGGGTCAGGGGTAGGGGGACTTACTTTTAGGCAATGCTCAAGGATAATGTTGATGTGAAGTTCCTGCTGTGATATGGCTTACAGGTAATTTTTTATCATTGTCCAGATTTTTAAACTCCTCCCTTGTTGGAAAAATGCCCGTTTGACTTGCTATGGGCAGATAATGGAACTAATTATTTTACATGGTCCTCACTATAATTTGAAAATAACTGCAGTATCTAGGATATCTAGAGTAAATTCCTTGTCATTATGAATATTTATGAAGTATTGTCTCTCTTCCAACACCATTCTAGAGACTGAGCTTAAGATAATGAACAAGGCAAACAAGATCCTCACTCTCGTGAAGCTAAGTCTATGATGCTCAACTGATGTGAAAATAAGCCCCGTGTTTGGGAGGGAGTTAGAACCAAGCCGCTGGCTTGAGTAATAAGACTTATCTTGTTTTTGTTTTTAAACTCCCTGGGTCCACTAAGTAGGGATCAGTAACTGAACACTTTCAAATATTAAAATGAAATCATCCAGTTTGAGGGAATGACAAGACTGCTTTTTATTTCTAGAAAAGTATATACAGTGCAATTACCACAGACTGAAGACTAATCACTTATAGTTTCTATAGCAATAATTGCTTTATTAAAAGGAGGGGAAAGAATTGCTTTCCTTATTTTGGAAGGTACTAGAACTTGATATTTTAGAGATATTGTTATTAATAGATTTCAGAAAAAGGAAACGTCTACATTTCTTACTTGGGCACATGTACTGAGTCTTGCGGTAAATATTTCAATGAGTCTTAGTGTGAATTCCTTAGTATGTGTATGTTAACACTTGTTTCACTTAGCTAAATATCTTTCTTTCCTATTTGTTTTCATACAAGAATCCCCACAAAAAGTTTTGAATAGAATATTGAGACATGATTTTTCTTTATGTTATTCCTACAAAATTCCTTTTAATTTTTAATATATAAAAGTATATATTAAATATATATAAAATAGCTGATTTATTGATACAGAGGCTTTCTAAGCAAATATTCTTTATTCATTTAATAAAGAGCAAAAGGTTATATTTAGTGAGGATACTAGTTTTTTCATAATTTGTTTTAGAATGGTATTGGATTTATCCTTCCATCCCAGTTCCATTGTTTTTCACACGCTTCTCTTTCTCCTTTTTCTAAATGTTCACCTGTGTAAATAAGGAGTGGACAGAGAAGGGACAGGCAATATATTACTCCTTCATCTTGTTGTCAGTTGACAGACTTCTGAAATTGCTCCAGCTGTAGGCAGCATTAGATTTCTACTTGAAACTCAGGGTTTAACTTAGCACGCTCAGATGTGAATATCAGCTTTGATTAATGATTTTTTTTCTTTACAAAGCCAGAACTATCACATTGTTATTGTCATCTGCTATGGGAGACCCTTTTCAAGTGTTTGAAAAATTTGCAAGGAAAGATAATATTTTTGTCTAAGAAACACAAAGAACCATTAATTTAGCTCTGTATTACACTTTTGCATATTTCTTTATTAATGAAAGAATCAAATTCTCAAATATTGTGTACATGTGTGTTTACATATGAGAAATATGGGAAATGATAGGAATAATTCTAAATTATGCATATTTTTATTGCCACTAATTTATGCTAAAAGTCAGTTTTAGACAATATTCATTTATTCTATTCTCAGTACACATGTTTGCAGAAATAGTCCCAATTTCTTTAAAAAGGCATGTGTTTGTAATCAACACAATGTCATGGACTTTCCCAATTAAATTAATTTCTAAATTTTTATTTCAATTCTGAAATAAAATTTCAAAACTTAGGCAACCATTTAGGAAAGACAGAACAGATTTACATGCTATAATTTTAAGGGTTATTAGAGAATGTAGGTAGAAGTACTTTAACTGTAAAAAGGCTGAATCACTTTGCTCCTAATCTGATTGTTAATGTGAAATGTTATTATATGTGCACGTACTATCTCTGTTACTGGAATTTATAGACTAAAGATTTGAAAAAAATCTGTTATTTAACTCTATCTCAGGTATAAGTTCATGGTATCTGAATGACACCTCTATCATATAAGAGGTAACATATTGATAATATTTGACAAATTTAAATTATATAAAATTAGGTGACAACTTTAATAATCTATTTTGCCTCTGAAATTTCTTGCATTGTCTCACACATATGATTTTGGGGGACACCTCATGTCCAAATTTCAATGAATATGAATAATAATAAGATGAATATGAATCAAACCATCTCTGATCCTGTGTCCTTCCTTCCACCTTGGTCAGAATACATGAACATGTTTGAACTTACTTCCCAAATTGAAGATATTGTTATAGCTAATGTCTTTAATAATAATGTGAAAATATCATAATTACAAAACCCCAGCCTCTTATATTTGATCTACTCTCCTAATTAGGAATTAGGCTCACAATACATTGTATGAGTCTTTGCATTTTAAATGTCCTTCTCTATAACTTGACCATGAAGAACTTAGGTGTGAAGGGTGTTGAATAATTCATCTTTGTCTTCTATCACTTACTACAGCTCTTCGCACATAATCATTCTACCTATAACTACTTTCTCTATGTTAAATACATTCATAGTTATCATATGGAACTTCAGCTAATGAATTAATGAATGAAAGTTAACACTTTACGTTTGATGACAAGAGAAAAAGGAAAATAGAGCCATTTGTTGCAATCTGAGTGTGAAAGGGGTGGTGTGATAGAAAATGGGTGCTGATAGTTAACAGAATCACAGTGGCTGGCATGATAGTATCTCTGCTAATCTCTAAAGAGGAAAGATGCTATAAGACAGAGAAACAGAAAAAATATAAGTTGTGACAAAATAAATGACTGCTTATTTTTATTTCAAATAAACTACTCAAATGAGTTTTAAAGAATTTAAAGTATAAATATTATAGAGCAGAACATTTGAAAAAATAGAAACCATAGCATTAGACTGTTGAGAAACATTTCTTCATGGGTATCTTATTTATGCACATTTCAAGATGAATTGCTATCAGGAAAGGCAGTCTCATGAATGCAGTCTTCAGATGCTCAGTCAGTAATATGAGAATGGGTCTTGGATCTGCAATACTTCCTTTCCAAGAGATAAATATCCCACATAGTTTTTATTTACAACTTGTTGTGGGGATATCTTTCTCTGTTTCAAACTCAATGAGCTCTTGTTTGTTCTGCTTAAGCATGTGTATCAGTGGTCCTCAGGCACACTCCCAGCTTTTGGTATTGCAAACTCCATGGAGGAGAGACAGAGGCTTGTCTACTGTGGCACAAGGCAGATGTGTGAATGTCCTTTACTCTGCCTCCCCTGTCAGGGATAACTGTTAGCCAGGATGGACCAGCACACACTGTCAACAGATCTTGCTCTGTGTCTTCTCTATGTGAATAAAAGTGTTCATACAGAACTTGAATACCATTGGGTTTTTCTTAGTGATCCTGATACCAATATGTAACTGGCAGAAATACTAGGACTTCTATCCTGATGGTGGAAATAGTTATCATCTTTGTTGATTTCTAGGTTGTTGGAGTCCTCCTATGGCATTGATTAGCATGGTGTACAGATCAATAGGCAACTGATTACTCTTTGTTCTGGACTATCTGTAGAGGTTATTTATAGAGTGAAAGGGATTGAGAAAGAGATCACACTTACCTATGGAATAAAGTGCAGTCTTGTCAGCAACACTGATAGAGATAATAGCTATTTCCAGAGCACAGGCAAACAAGCTGACAGTTCAGTATGATAGTGTGTCTCTCCAGAACAAATTACAGGCATTGTAAAACATTTTTTTAAATAAAATTTTAATTTTATACAAACTGCCTTAATAAAACTTTGGGGGAGATTCTGGGGATTGAACCCAGGGATGCTCAACTACTGAAACAATCCATAGCCCACCTTTTTTTTGCATTTCTTATTTTTGAGACAGGGTCTTGCTAAATTCCTTAGAACCTTGCTAAATTTCTGAGGCTGGCTTTGGATTTGCAATCCTCCTGCCTCAGCCTTGTGAGCTGCTGGGATTACAGGTATGTGCCACCAACCTGGCCCTTGTTTTAATAAAACTCATATTCCATCAGCTAAAAGTATTCCCATAAAGCAACCCACTGTATGTGTTATTTGGTCCTCTTCATGTCACCGTTTGAATGGGGAAACAGGATCTATATAAGAATATTGCTTTGGATCAGAATAATACATTTATTGTTTGTCTCTAACCCAGAAATCTTGTGTCTTTACCAATATCTATGCGAATGTGGCAGTTTATTGTGATAATTTGCAAGTAAAGTAAAATCTCAGTTCCTTTGAAATTCTTCACGTAGACCTCTCTGGTGTTGGGTATATATGAACATTAGCTATGTTTGATAAAGTCTTACCATTTTATATTATTATCTTTTCAAGTGTTGAGAATTTTCAGAGGATGGATAAATGTAACAATTACCAACTTACAGTTCTTAATGAAGGCACAGGCAAGTTATTCACTTTGATATCAATATTTTATTTTTATAGAGAAATATAGAGCATGAAAATAGGTTGGTGTAGAAATTTTACCATGAATTTAGATAATCAAGCAAGATTCGTGTTTTCAAGGACTTAAGTAAGGCAAACAATGACTGTAATAATTATTTTAAGTAGATAATTGAGTGACTTCTTTGATACTTGCATGAGTCATTTTTAATATATTTGTTAAAATGAAAGGCTTTAAAATTATGTATAATTATATTTAGATTGATCTATCCATCTATCAATTGTACTTTTAAGAAAACAACTTATAAGTTATGGGCTCAGGATGGCTTATTTATTTTTTCTCACTGAATTTAAAAAATTCTAAGAATGTGTATTCTGTGACATGAGATAAAAATTCCTTTTAAAGTGTCTATGCTGAATATGTTAAATCCCCATACATTACAACAGTCTCTAGACTACAGATCATGGCAGCTTCTTATGCTGAAATTGTGAAACTAAACAATGTTGTAAATTACTGCAGTTTAGCATATTTTTGTGACCTGGTCTCTCACCTCTAATAATAGTCTTGCTAAAGTTGCACCATAAAATGTGTCAGTTTTAAGACACGGGATTATTGAGAGAAGTTGCAATTTTATGTTTTAAAGTTTTTAAATACTTACAAATATTTTAAAACCATGAAGTGGACTTTAAAACAATGTAAATATCTTTTAATTCCCTTAACAATTTTCACTCTTCCCTCTTCTGAATATTTAAAATATTTAAGCAGCATCTTTGGGGAACTTATTTTTTCAGTCCTATTAAAAGTTCTATATTATGTATAAAGTAGAATAGAATTATATGTAGAATAGATCTATATTATGTGTAGAACTTTTAAACATAAATATATAAATATACATATATTTACATATATATTTTTATATTATATATAAAACTAGTCTGTTTATTTCAAAGAGTTCAGAGTAGGTAATTTATATGTAACACATAATCTTTATGAGGTCAATCATATAATAATAAACAAGATCAGTGTTTGTATTCTCTTCCTTGTATTCAACCTATTTTTCCACTAGAATATAAAAACTTATGATCAGAGTCTAATGTTTATGGAACACTAATTATATTCCAAGCAATACCAAATTTTTTTCTGTAATTACCTTATATTAGAATATATTGAGGGTTCCCAGGACTACCTTCAGGCTCAATGATATACTAGAACAGCAAAACAGGACTCAGAATGACCTCGGAACTCATGGTTATGGTTTATTACAATGAAAGGAGGATACAGATCTAAATTAGCAAAGTGCATGCAGTGAAGTCCAAAAGAAACCAGGAGCAATGTTCCAGGTGTCCCTTTCCAATAGAGTCAGATGTGTATGTGTTTTCTCTCCCAGAGATAAAATGTGGCAGCATATGTGAGGTGTTGCCAGTCTGGGAATTTCATATGAGGCTTATGCATTTTTCTGGGTTTCAGTCATGTGGCTATGGCTGAACTTAGCTATTCAAATCCCAGAAAAATAAAAAAGCATGCTCCTTAAATCATAGTGTTAACATAGAAACCACCTTTTTTTTTTTTTTTT